>SNQJ01S0026881.1:37676-50774 GCA_010110895.2 Picea sitchensis
TGTTGCCCTCTATCTTGCAATTGTCGACTTTTTCAAAAAAGTATGTCTTATGCCAAAATTTCATGAGCACTTGATGTTAGGTCGTCTATGGTAGGTAGGATCTCCTCCTCCTTCTGATCCAACATGGAAGTATCATAGAGTTTCAAATTCTCCACATTCACTACTGATTAAATGCACATGTATGGGGGTAGACTATGTATGTAGGCTTTATCTCCCACCTTCTCCAATATCTCAAAAGGGACATATTGTAGAGCCTGGATATTTTTACCATGACCCTATAGTCTTTCGTTTTTCAACTCTAACCAAACCCTGTCTCCCACATTGAATGTATTTACAATTTTTTGTTGATCATGTTTGGCGTTATCCTTTTCCTGACACAAATGTCTTGTCATTGGCTTCACTAACCAATGTTCTAGGTTTGTGTCTGTGGTGATTTTGGAAACTTCATCCTCTTGATTAATTTTTTTAATATTAGGTTATTTGATCTCCCACTGTCAATAATGAAAAGTAGTGGAGTTCCATTCACTCACATCTATGAGTGGAAGAGGCAGTTTACTTCCTTTGGCTCGTCTAGTTCCTATGGCTAGACCTTTCTGGTAGAGATAGTAACACTAGGTTCCACATCAATGATCCACTTCCCCTTCTCTATATTTAAATCAGATTCATAACTAGGGTATAACTTTGAGGCTTTTAGTTCGGCCACTAATTATTACTTTCAGAGACATTCATCAATGTTGTATCAGGGGATTTTGTGGAGCTCGTACCATTTCCTAGTGTCCTTCTTCATATTCCCATTACCTCTATTTTCTTGCGTCTTGGACAAGTTATCATAAAGTTATTTATCATTTATATGTCCTTTGCTCTATTAACTGAGATTTCCATTACCATGCTTTTGTTGCAACATATTTTCAAACCCAAACTCCTTCTTATTTGTTTTCTTAAAGGTTTTCTTGATTTTGAAAAAATATTGACGAGTGGCTCCCAATGATTATATGTACAAGAATTCCATCTATGTTTGAAGGTACCTATGTAGGACACTATACTATTTAAGAATAAAGTGCTACTTAGAGTCTCTGATACCTATATTTGTACATAAAATATGGAAGTTCCTAGTGTATTCTGGCACAATTTGGTTCCTCTCCTGATGCAGAGTTGTCTGTATCATGTACTAATCATCATAGTTTTCAACGGGCTAGTATTTATCCTTGAGGGAATGAACAAAATATTCTTAGGTGAGTTCAGATCCAAAAACTTGTGGACTCCTCTAAATCCTATTGTTCACAATAAGTATCCCACCAATATTTTACATGGAGAACAACCTTAAGGAGTGTAAAGGCCATCTTTTCCACATTGAAAAGATTATGGACATAGAAATAACCCTCTAGTTAAATGAACCATTTCTCCAAGGAATTAACATCTATATGAATTTAAACAAATGGATATAAAATTTAACATGTATCTTGATGGTCTTTGTACCTCCTGTTATCACAGTAAGTCGACTTGGGTCTTTTAGTTTGTTTTTATCATTTTTAAAATCCTTAGATTCTTATTTTTTCTTTAAAATAAATTTATCATCCCTTTAATGTTATGTTTGATAGGACCCCTTTGGATGACTAAACCGTTGAGTCATAGCTCATGTGATGATCCTTAATTTGATTTTTGATCCTTAAACCCTTTTTAGCTCATGGTCTATTATTTATATCCCCTCTCGTGATTCATCCCTAGGTTGATACCTCCCATGATCAGGCTGATGTGATAGACCTCTTTCCTCACTCATGACCTCACATGCATGCCTCATCATCCCCACTTACCTGTTCAATCAAGTTTTGATTTGGAAGCACTGCCCATTTAGTAGGAAGTTCTGTAGCACCTGTCACGTTTATCATTCATCCACTCCAAGTCATGATTTCCATGACTGATACCATGTCCCTTGTTTTCAGTGCCAAAAGTCGATTGAAGTGCTTTCAAAAGATCTTGCATTTATGATCCTTGGTAACGGCTTCTAAATTTTGAAAGTTCAGCAGTGTTGCGCTACGTAAGTTTTCCAGTTCCAATTAGGCGACCGCATGTCAACTAAATCCTATGCTATGAGAGATTTCAGGGCCGAAGTTTCCTCAATCTCATCCTAAGATCACACTGAGGATCTCAACAGATGTCGAATTCATAGGTATCCTGTGCAACCTCATTCTCATATTAATTTTCACAGGAGATTTGTGTTCAGGTTTCGGTTTGTTAAGCTTGCATGGTAGTAAGGGAGACATATTTTCATACCTGTAAACATCCTCTCTCGTGTTTATGGTCTGATTATTGTTGTTTGTTATATCCTTTGAAATTCGCAAGCCTACAATAGCCTATCCTCTGTGTATGTGTTGCGCTACACAGAGGCACTGCTCAAAACTTCTCTGATTATTATTTGTTTCCTTTCATCTTGTACGAAGAGTCATTTTGGGATTACCTCTTCATAGTCTACACTCTCAAAGCCTGTATAAGTCTGAAGGTCCATTTCTCATAGTCAAGCTAGTTTTCTAAGCACTGTTAATTTGGAGGGCCATCTTTGTGCATTTGAAACCTGAATTGAAGCTTTTTGGTCAATAGCATCCCTTAAGCTTCTTAAGAACCCTCATTTTGAGTCATGGAGACCCCTCAGTCGAGGAAAGCACACAAAGGTGGAAAGATAGTTCGAACAGAACCCTTAGACATGAACCTTTTTGACATAGAACCCATGGCAAGGGAGATGTTTCAAAGAGTAGGATGCCTCTCTTTCTGCAAGAAAATGCAAAGAGGCCACCGAGAAGTAGAAAAAAAAATTTCATTAAATTTTGATGGCAAGAAAACCAGAGTTGGAGATTTGGAATTTGAGGTAACTGAAGCCTCCATATCAGCTGCAACAGAGATCCCCATTTCAAGTGAAAATTGGTTCAAGGCCATGGTATTGAGTTCACTCTTCGTTAAATATCTCTTCAAGCCTAAATACCGAGCCAACGAGTTATCTAAGAGTATGCCAAGGAATTAGTTGATTGACTAGTTTGACAGAATGTTGAAAATCATATAGAGATATTTTAGTTGTGAAGGGAGATTTAACACCTTGTATCATTACCACATAAGGTTGTTGTTACATTTTACTGGTAAGGTTCAGATGAATGTTCCTTTTTACCTGCTGAGAAGTATAGGTAAAATGTTAGATAGGGTGCAAGCCAAATCTAAGGATGTGGATTCTAGTCTTTACCACTCTGGACTTATCAGGATGCTTGCCTTTGAAGAGTTGGGAAAGAAATAGATTTCCTGGGAGAATGTTTTGGTTACTTCTCACTTCAAGTTGGACCCAACACCTACTCCTCAATCATAGATCGCAATTCCTTCATCACCTTCCAGTACTAAAGCAAGGATCAACAAGAAGGGAAAGGGCAGATCCCCCATTTCAGAGATCAACAAGTAGGTCAGAGAAGATGAGGAGGAAGTTTGTCCTTCTCCACACAGATATTTCTCACCACCACCTCCACCAGGGTTAGAAGAAGTTCCTTCTTCTACCAAGGTGACATTTAAAAAAGGGAAGAAGCTTCTCTTTCCCTCTCCTCCTCTAGTAGTTGAAATCAAGGGTAAAAGACCTTTCACTAGGTCATCAATTCCTACGGGGGTTTTCAAAGAGCAGTCTTTACCAGAAACCCCTATGTATAAGAAGAAAGGGAAAGGCATTGAAAAATATGTAGAAGAAAAACAAGAAACCCATGTACATAAAATCAAGGGTAAAGGTACCAAAAGACCTTTGGAGAGGAAAGATGAAATCCCTATGAAAGATTGTGAAAAACCTATGAAGAATAAAGAAGAGGTTGTTGTGCAAGAGAAGAAGCATAAAGGAAAAGGTTTTGAGAAGGCTGATGAAACATGCAAGGAAAATCCTATACAGATGGAAGAAAAGGACAAGAAGAAGCCTGTTGAGACTGCACATGTCCCCAACCCCCTTGGCGATCAGACCTTCAAGAGACTTATTAGACAACTTAAGGAATCAAGAAAATAAGTGGCTCAATTGAAAAGGGAAGCCATATCTGAGAGAGCCAAGATGACAGAGCTTATGGAGGGCTACAGTGATACCCTTGACTTGGAAAAATTTGCAGCAAAAAGGGTTCAACCCCTTCATAGGTAGCTCCAGAACCTCTATAGGAAGAACAGAGGCTTCCAGGCTCAGAACAAGAAGCTAAAGGAAGAACTAAAGCATTTCCAAGATGAGGTAACCCAAAGGAATTTACAGGTGTTGTTTGAGGCTACAATTGAAGATGACAAACCAACATCTAAGGAGATCACAACTACACTAAATAATCCTACTAGTGCTAAGAAGAAGAAGTCTACTGAGTCAATTGAAGATACTCTTTCCACCAGAAAGAGTGTGAGGCTAAGTGTTAAAGTGACAAAGTAGTTGGTAGTGGTAAACCCCATTTTTGAGAATTGTTCCTTTTTGGGAAGGTTAACGGATATGCACATACTAGTTTTTCCACCTATATAGGCTTCTAGGCATTTAGCTATATGAATTTTTAACTTTTGCTAAGTGCTAGCTTCACTCGGTGGTAACGGCACCTGAGTAAAATGATTTTTTCATCATGGAAGGACACAAACTACTATGCACATGTTCAAGAGTCAAAGACGTTGCGTTTTGGCATAGCTACCCAAACCCGTATGCAGACGCAGCGTAAGTGGCGCAACATAATATTTCATAGAGTGCAAAATTGGCATACAAGCGCTACCCGCAGGCGCTACTCAATATTGAAATAGAGGACAAATGTTGGCACAGATATGCAGCACAGTGGCGCTACCTACAGACGTTGCCTTCTCTCCTTGTTCCATTTTAGGGGGTGCTACACAGAGTTGTTACCCAAGGGAGTTGCCAACAAACACCAAGGATATAGGAAGACTAAGCCAACAGTTTTGGATAAGTTAACGATGGAGTAAATGACAGAAGTAGCAGTTGGCATTCAGAGGAAAACTATAGGCTCCAAAGGGACACATGGAAAAATAGGAGTTGAGCAACAAAAGAGGATCAAAGTAGTAAGAAGCATGATTGGATTAGTCACCAACACTTCCCTGTTTTATAGCATAGGCTGTTATCTTAGTTGTTATAATAAATAAATGTTTAGATATTTTTAAGGAAAAGAGGCCAGCTCATACCTCTAGTTGTTGCCTCCCTTTCTTTTTATAAATAGATAGATCAATTGCTTTAGAAGGTTCAGATGGTTGAGCAAGTCTCCCTAAACTGTAATATTTTGGATAAAGTGGCTGTGATCTAGTGTGCACTTGACTTAAGACTTTTTGACTAGTAGAAATCAGCTTCTATTTCAGACTATCTACTTCTAATGCTAAATGTTCATATTTGAATGCTTCATATGGATAACTGTGGTAATGATATGATGKATGTTTGATATTTTTATTGTCATGGTGTTTATTTATCTCCTTAGTTTCTGATTTCAAGAAGATCTTGTTTTAAGAAACTTTCTTCCTTAGGCTCTTGTGGACCTGATGTTTGTAGTAGCCGTTACTTTCCTYKCATTCAAGTCTTCTTTCTATCCACATTTACTCCCAAACTACCAGTTGAAGTTAGTCAAGACCTTATTTGTTGGTACATGTTAGCYCTGTTTCTGAGTTAGGATATTATCATTTTGAKTTTTTCCATYCGACCTTTCAAAAAACACTCATACTTTCACATATAATCTGATGGGTACTRGGCTTACCTTCCTTTCAATCAGAATGTGACTCGTAGTGCTAACACCTCCGAAGTGATTACTTGTGTAAGGTCCCTCTATCRTTTTCAGTAGTCATCGAAGGATTTGGGAAATTTTGTCTGTCATCTCGTTCCTTTGTCGTTCAAGGGATTCCTCGAGAAACATATTGAAAAGATMTTGTGCTCCATTGTATCTCTTTTTTTCTACCATAGGAGGCTACTTGGGATGGTGAGAGTGRTTGTCCCCAATTGAAACTAGCTAAAGAACCAACTCTCATACTCTAACCTCATTGAGGACATGTACTAAGGAACAACGATCATATTGGTCTAATACCATTGATCCACATTTATCAGAGAATGAAATGAAATAAGAAATATAACAACGTATACTGATAAAACAATTATCATGGAAAACATAGTATTACAACCAAACTCCAATCCAATTCAATTAATGAATGAGAACTATAAAATACTATAAAATGGAGAGTTACATAACCAATTAGAATGGTGGTAGCTTATATCTGAAAAGAGATGTGTCAGCTATGCTCAATCATAAAAGATATTACAAAGGGATGAAAGAATGACCTTTCAACATAAATCAAGAACCTCAAATGTCCAAATCCCTAACCCTGGGTGGATAAGAACCAAAAGGTTTGTAGGACATGAGGTGCTTATTTGATATGCCAACTTCTTGAGGGTACATAATTTTCATATAATATTTATTTGGGGAACATAGTAGCTCGTTGGAAAGCTCTAATTAAGAACTACAATTTGTGGCATGAATTGTATCTGTGAAATTCAAACATCGGCCCATGAAATTCCCAAAAATCATCACTTAGGGCCTCAAAATGACCTTAAAAGTTTAGGACCAAAAAAATCAGAAAACAAATTATGAATATTGAGAACCATGATGATTAAGTGGAAAATGTGGATGGCCATCGATATCCACCTATATGAAGGATCAATGATTAAAATGAGAAGATACCTTGTTTCTAGTAGTCATTTCATTCTTTATCCTTTATATTTGTAATTGCTTCATGTTCCTTATGTGTTTTAGACAATTTATCCCTGGACCCTTATTTAATCATCACTTTGTATCATTTGTTTTACATATTTTAGTGAAGTTTTCAATTTTTTTTATCAAGAGAGTTCTCATAGATTTAATCTCAAAAACTTGTATTTTTATTTATTATATCATCAATGGATTGTGAAGTAGTTCGCATGATTAATCTTGCAATTATGGATGATAATATTAAATGCTAGTAATATCTTTTATTTCATTAATCATGATTTACAATATTTACTAATGAATCATGTTGAAAATGCATGGAATCGTTTCTGAATTTTTATGTTTGTAAAAATATTTTATATGTTGATACCTTTTGTAATTTAAGTATTAAGGAATGGTTATTCTTGATATACTTGTGAATATATTTTCTTGTAATAGTATTTTCCATGAGTAATATTTTATTAAATAAGATTGTGTCTTTCTTGTGTTGCTTCATCTTCTTTCACACTTTTCTAAATGTTGATTAAACAAGAATATGGCACCCTATGTAAATGACAATAATTATTAAAAATCATTACTTTTATTGCATAATTTATTTCAAAAAATTTATTTTAAGTTGTGTTTTATTTCAAATTTCTAAAACTTCTTTAATTAATTTGAATAAAATCAAAATTGAGAACAATTTTCATATTTGAGTGTTACCCCCTTGGGTTGCTATATTCTTTCAGTTAGCCTAAAGTGGGGAGGTATTTTCCCTCCGCAGGGAACCTTATCACTATTCCGTACCTATAAGTGGCCTAAGAAAAAACACCAACCAAAGTCTGTTATTTTCTTTTAACAATTCCATTCTACTAAGGTGTGTATGGTACTAATCTTTTCAAGAAGACACCATTATGTGACCAACGCCATTCAAAATAATTTCCTACATATTCTCCTTCAGTATCTTATTTTAAACATTTCACATGTAAATACCATTACTTCTTAACAAATGTCCTAAATTACTTTAATCTTTCAAAATAGTGACTCTTATTATTTAATAAATACACCCAACTATACCTAGAAAATACATCATCAAAGGTTAATGCATACCATGTTCTAGCTAGTTATGATTTGTTTAGGGATAACAAGGTTTGTAAGTTACTAATATTTTCCACAAGACACTTTTATGTTACAAGTATCATTCAAAATATTTTCCTACACATTCTCCTTTAGTATCTAATCTTAAACATTTCACATGTAAATCCCATTACTTTTCAGCCAATGCCCTAAATCACTTGAACCTTTCAAAACAATGACTCTTATTCCTTAATAAATATGCCCATTTATAACTAGAAAATCCATCATCAAAGGTCAATAAATACCTTGTACTAGGTAGTGATGATTTGTTTAGGGAGCACAAGTCACTATGGAAAAGTTCCAACCAAGTCTTTTCTCTCCAAGATTTCATTGTTTCAAAGGTAGCTTGATGACTATTTCCAAGCATACACCCCTCAGATACTCCATCAGGGGTAACAACTTTAGGTAGTCTAGTAACCATGTTGTGTTTCACCATCCATTTCAAGCTTTATAAATTTAGATGTACAAGTTGTTGTTACCAAATTTTTCTCTAGTTGTTAGTATGAGATATCAGTGCATTCAATCTTTAGTATCGCTTGGAAAAGTAAAAGAAACTTATACATTTTATCCTTGAAATGAAGGAAACTTTTAGAAGAAACAAAAAAGTTGTTGTGCATATCCTTCACAATAAACCAATATAGTCAAAACTCTACCTTATTTTTAGATTGAGTTAGTTGGGGTACACAAAAAATATTTGCACTCAAGATAGGTACTTGATACACTCTAGTGATCACACCATTCTAAAATTTAATATTAAGTGNATCCTTCACAATAAACCAATATAGTCAAAACTCTACCTTATTTTTAGATTGAGTTAGTTGGGGTACACAAAAAATATTTGCACTCAAGATAGGTACTTGATACACTCTAGTGATCACACCATTCTAAAATTTAATATTAAGTGCATAATCATCCTGTACAAATGTTTCCTTTAAGTAACCTCTTTTAACGAATATAAGACATAATCCTACTTATCCAAATGATGAGAGAAATCAAAGTTTATTATCCATTCACTCTAGGAAGTATGAGCATGCAATGATTATGAATAACTAACAAAAGATGTGTAGTTATTTCATTTAGGTTTTGAAGTTTAGTTATATATATTGGTCAATCTAATATTCAATAACATGTCTCCTTCAAGTTTATTCACTCTCTCCTCTGGGTCCTTATATTTATACCAACAAGCCTTCTCCATATGTCCCAATTTCCATAATAGAACTAGGTCTTCTTCTTTATAGCTTTCTTATTCAAACTTCAATCATTATGCTTCTTCTTATTATTCTAGTGGATCCAATCACATTGTTTCACCCATCGATACATTTCTCTATAATTATGTCAACTTGTTCACTTCAGCAAACATGCTTATTTTTTTACCTCAATTTTCCACTGATCAAGCAATTTTAGTTGTTCCCTAATTAGTAAACCAGAGAAAGAGTCAAAGGAATAATCCTTACCATAATATTTTTTGGAGGCCTATCTAGCACAAAATATTGCACAAAACACATTATAGGATGTCCTTAGATTTATTAAGATCAATTCTATGAGATAATCCGCCTTCTTGGGAAAATCCTTTTTGCATTCTAAAGTTCCTTCACGTGACCAAAGTAGTCTTCAATTATTTGAAAACTAAAGTGATCTAAATATATCTACTCTTTCTCAATCTCCATAACTTGACATTCCTCATTTTTATGAAAAAAAAAGTCATTAGTCTCTTCTAGAAAACATTTAGGTATCCCAATTCTATGAAAGTGAACGTCTCTAGATATGTAGGTCATTATGAATCATACAACATCATCCTTATTCTCATTGATGACAAACTTATGTTGGTCATCGTTCATATCTAGAGATATAGTTTTTGTAAACTACCACAACACTTAACTCTTCAACAACATTTCTACATCTTGTGCCCAAATTCCATTGTTGTGTCTATTCAAAATTGCAGGATCTTTCTTGGAACTCATAATGTTGATCTACAAATCTAATCCTAAATTCTGTGTGCAATTGGAAACCTAGAGTTAATCTATGAGATACATTTGACTAGTTAGGAGCACATACAATGGCCAAATGCCATAGTACTTGTAAATTATATGCTAAATGTCAAACAGACTAGCTCTAATACGATTTTCGAGAATCATATGATTTGATAAATGAAATACATGGTATTCCAAGAGAGTGGAAGTGTCTAAAGACACCATTAAAATACTTAAGCATAAACAAGCATGGCTCAACATACATAGAAGTGTATGAAACAAAAATATCTAAATATACAATATACTACACACATGTTCACTTCTTGTGTTTAGATCAACCTATGGGAGCATATTATCTAGCACCAAGATGTAACCAACTCTGTTGAAGTGAGGAAGATGAAGTCCACATAGATTGGTTAAGGTGCATAACATAATCCTTGAATTCAACCTTGTTCTATGCACTAATAGGTTGTTATAATTTAATTGCTTGAGCAATTGAATGCCTAGTCGACCATTTAGATGATCCCTTAGTCAACCATTCAATTGATTTCTTAGTTAACTCTTTTAGTCGACTATTGATGGTTAACTAACTATCTCTAGAAGAATCAAAGGTGCGATGAACTTGCATTGCATGTTATTCCAACATGTATCAAATACTCCAAATAGCATAAGAATAGAGATAATAATTTAGTCAACACTTTGAGAATGAGATTGTGCCAGTGAGTAAGAAAGATCTTTGATGAGAAAACCTCATTTTATAATAGATCAAATGCACAAGACAATATGTATATTCAAATGAATCTCCTTTATTATAAGTATGAGATAAAGAGAATATGATTTATCCTACATTCTAGACTCACTTAAATATCACTAATATATAAATCAGGAATGAAGATTAAACTATAACATTTAACAATCTTGAATTCCTTTCATGTCATTCACAAGGCTTTAGAAGACAATAATAATTCAAAAGTTAAATAATGTGTTGAAAAACTTACCACAAAGAACCCAATTACAAAAAAAAATCATTGTAGCTTCATTAAAGCTTGGATTTATGAAATCTTCCTTCTTTGATACATCGTTCAATAAATATCAAAAAATAAAAAAATAAAAAAAATCAAACCTCATTCTTTTCCATTATGTATTTTTCTAAATAAGTCGGGCTTATGGTTTACACTTAAAATCTCATAAACAAATAACCCTTTCAAATTCTGAATCTTCATTCACATTCTAAATTCCCTACTTAATGAATATGGTTTTAATCATTTGAGAAATGCAATACTTAAACTATTCATATGGCTCACAAAATTGTATTCAGTTTCAACCTCTTTTCCCTAGCCCCACAACCCCACATGTAGTACGACATGGTTTTATTCTCTATTCAGCCATGTTTAAATCCTATGGGGTGATCTCGACAATGTATATATGGGATCTAACATCCCTTAATCATGTGCACGTGTTTATATGCATTCTTTGCTAGGAAGATCATTTGATTAAAAAAAAAAAATTAACCGATGTTATTTGGTTTATTATATTAAGTATGCCTTTTTGTCTATTGTATATCGGGTATTTGTATAAAAGCTCATAAGAAATAAATAAAAGCTGATTAAGACCATTTTTTTCTAAAGTTTTGAAGCTTATAAACAAAGTAAACTCTAGCTACCACATTCATAAGATTTGTTTCTCCATAGAAAAATCTACAAATCCTTCAACCTTAAATATCATCATGTGCATCGTGAAGGATTTCAATCCAGCAAGTACGATAACACACCACTTTTTTCCATATGGACTTATTAAACAAAAGCATAAAATAAATGCACATGGCAATGAATCACTCTAGTAAAAATGAAAACTTTAAATGACTTCTATATAAGCCCGAAAATTAAAGTGCATATTTATGCAAGCTTATTTAAACAATCACATTTTCAATTAAAGCAAGTAAAGCCGCCAATGTAAAGAAAATGTTATCCAACTCTTCCATCCCATTTCCTCATTCAAATTTGTAAATAAAACTTGCATGGAAGATGGTTTAAATCAATAACAAGGCTATGCATGCGCACTGATTTACACATTTTCTCATAACTTCTTTTGTCATAATGAACCCTTTTCATTAATGATTAAAGTGAATATGTAATAATAAAACAATGTAAGTCACTTCCGTGTATTTGGCAGTATAGCATGGGCTCACATTTCTCTTGAGAAAAGGAAAGCATTGCAGCCTAAAAGTGAGAAGTGTATATTTGTTGGTTATTCTGAATATGTCAAAGGTTATAGACTTCTTCAACCACATTGTAATGAAATTATTCTTAGAAGAGACGTTAAATTTGATGAAAATCTCTTGGCCTACGAGCCTAATTCGATTGTTGTGCCTTCTTCGGCCTGTGAGCCATCTTCAACATTTGTGCCTTCTTTTGTTCCTATTCTAGTTTCTTCTTCAGATGACGACAGTGAGGATGAAAATCCACTCCTCCTTCTCACCTTCCTCCAGATGAGTCCTTTGAACTTGAACTCGCATGAGTTCCACCACTTCCTAGATGGGTTCGTTCAACAAGACAAGGAGCTAGTGGTCTAGTCGGCGATCCTTCAGATTAGCGTCGAACACATTCACAGTTCCAACGAGCCTCTTCTCTTTTGGCTCAAGTTTCAGAGACTCATGATCCAGAGACATTTGCAGAAGCTTCAGGTCATCTAGATTGGGATACAACAATGAATGAAGAGTATCATTCTTTAATGGAAAACGATACTTGGGATATTATGCCTCTTCCCAAAGGAAGAAAACTTATCTTATGTAAATGGGTCTACAGAACTAAGTATGCATCATATGGAAGTGTTGAAAGACGCAAGGCTCGCTTAGTTGCCAAAGGATTTTCCTAAGTTGAAGGAATTGGCTATAATGAAACCTTTTCCCATGTCGCCAAAAGGAATTCCATCCGCCTTGTTCTTGTCCTTGTTGCCTCACATAAATGGGACATCCATCAGATGGACGTTAAATCTGCCTTCTTGCATGGAGATTTGTAAGAAGAAATATAAACAGAACAACCTCCTGGCTATGTCCAGAATGACTAGAGCCTTGTATGTCTCAAGAAATCTCTTTATGGTCTTAAGCAAGCTCCCCGAGCTTGGTATGCGAAAATGGACAGGTTTCTTATTGACATTGGATTCTCTATATGCCATTGTGATCCTAATGTCTATACCAATAAAGTAGGAAGCCATCTCATAATCCTTTTCCTTTATGTTGATGACCTTATCCTTACTGGTAGTGACTCAAAACTTTTAAACCATGTGAAAACCAACCT
>SNQJ01S0026881.1:51587-70255 GCA_010110895.2 Picea sitchensis
AAAGTGTGTTTCTTAGTGTGTTTCTTTAGTATGCATTAGTATGCATTTGTAGTTAGGAAATCTGATGGTCACGATATGTTCCTAACATAGAGTGATCCGATGGTTCATACTCTCCTAGATCTTAACATCCATTGATATGTGGCTTAACACCCGATTGGTCCATGATCTCTACTTAAAGAGCATGGAGGGTCATTTGTCGATGATCGATTGCGAGAATCTCTCTTGTAAAATATCTCAATAATATTTTTATTTTTCATTAATAAACTTCTCCAAGTGGTCGCATTGGTTGGGGCCATGGATGTTTCCCCGTAGGGGTTTTACCACGTGAAAACATCGGTGTTTTGATCTTTGATCTGGTTTTGTGATTGGTTACTGAAGGTGTTCATCCTCTATTGGAATACCTGTGTTATCGAACACACTATCATGAATTTCAATACTCTCCCTTACCTAGAAATCATCTCTAGCACTTAGCTCTAATAGTTGGGAAAGTTTCTTCAAACTTTGACTTTATTTGGAAAAATCTTCACATTCGGTGGTTACATGGTTCATGTAATCCAATTCCAATTTATCCTCCAAATTTATGATGCACTTCTATTATATTTTCCCTGATTTTACATTTCCAATCGCTATCCTCATGCTTCAATATGATTTATGAACCCATAATTATGGCTTCCTGAATTCCCATTCTATCTAATGGTGTCTTTCAAGTTAACCATAAACCTTTGTTTCTCATTTATTGAGAATACATCAAGTCAAGACTAAATTTGTGTGGATACATGGATTCTACTATCCATTATATTTCTAAAAAATGTACTCATACCTCAACTGATTTCTGAGCAAAAAGTTACAACATTTACAAGTTGCAATTTCCACCCATTTTATTACTACAAAAATATCTTTATGAATTTATGATAAACTTTTAGTGCCTAATTCAAATTCTGGATTGATGTATTTCTACTACTCCTAAATAAATTTCCAATGATGATTCATTTTTCCTAATCCGATTTCTAAGATGAAAGTTATGGGCAATTGAATCTTGTTAATTTAACCCCTTTGTACACCCTTCTCCCTGGTGTAAATAATCTCAAACACCAACTTTTACCACATACAGAGGTAAATCCACCAGGAACCAAGAATTTTTTTCTATGTGAAATAGATAATAAAGCTAACATTGAACTCACAACAACTCTCAAATTGTAAAACCAATGCTCCAGTCAAAAACTACAACAATATTCAAGTGACAACTTTGCCCATTTTTGCACTTCCCGACTTAGCAATTTTCTCCCTGTTTATGTATCCCTACACCAAATCCTTTGGGATTTTTTTGAAATATTATTTTCATATGTTCGTTACTATATTTTGAATGTGTTTTCCAAGTTGCACCCTTAACCGGTCTCCGAACTGCTAGTTACATCCTGTAAAAGTTTTGATTTTTTTACATTTTTATCCCTGTAAGCTACATGTGTCCTCTTTGTCTTCCTAGAGATTTTTTCATACACATATTCTAAATCTATCTCCACCTCTACATTCTATGGTTCAATGTGTTTCCATATAATACTTATTTTCCCCAAACGAACTTTAAAGCTAGGAGTTATGCTCTCCGAAAGTAAACTAGTGTCGAAATTTTACCTTAATTCTTTCAACCGTAACTTTCTCATATGAGCTCGGTTTTGCGAACCATTTAGCTCGTTAGATAACTCTCTCCAATTTATTGTATTTGAGATGAAAATGCAAAGTGTACCTTTGTACACTCTATTCTTGTAGGTTTCAAGTACCAAAAACCATCATTTAGGGCCTTAAATTTGGCTCACAAGTTTGTGACCTATAAAAACCTGAACAAATTCTTAAAAAAATGATTGATTTACTACTATAAACACCTTTTAAATATGAATTGTTTATCTCAAATCAAGAGAAATAGAAACTTTTTATATGACTATATCTTCCATTAGCAATTGACATCCTTCTTTGGTCCTACACAACATTTTCCCAAAACTCTCGATCCGACCATTGACCATCGACCGAATTCCCCAACGAATGATTTGTGCATGACTATAAAACAACCGACCTGATTGTTGGTAATCGACTATATTTTTTGGTGAGTGTAACTCATCAATGATTCCGCTGACATAAGACCATCAACCCATCAACAACCTGAGATCCTCGATGACTTCCGACAACACTTCCCCAAATCGGTCGACCTGACAATCGGCCATCGACAACATTTATGATGACATGGAAACTGCTAAGATCATCATCCTCTTCTCCTTCATCGAAAATTAAACGATTCTCTTGGACGAATTGAACACGTCTTCTATTCGATCAACTTGCAACCATCATCCCATCATCCATCGATGACTTTTCTTGACCACTCAAAATACTTCACCAAAATTTAGCCGACATCGACCATCAGTCATCGATGATTTCTATTGGAGATTGGAAAACTTCGTTGGATTCTTCCATTACTCAACTTTCAACCATTGGTGGTCAGAGATGTCTTCTAGTCGAGTTGAACTTTTCACCATTTCTAATGATCTAAACCAAATTTTCCACAAAGAATTTTTGACCAAAACTCCGATTGATTTAGACTGTCGATCTCATCCTCCTCAAAATCCCCCAAAATGAATACTGGTGTTTGATTGCATCAAATTCTCCTAGCACTGTTGACACCCTTCCATTGGTTTTTTTCCATTAATGTTCTCTCTTATAAAATTTCCAGCACTTCTATAAACTTATCGATCTGACAATCAGTCATCGACGGATTATGTTGTCGAACATCACACATAGAAAATTTTCACACAAAAACCCAGGTGAATATGGGTCATCGATATGAACTGTTTTATAAATGTAAGAAAATGAATCATGGTCGTTGATTCACTCAACCTTCCGAACAAGTGATACATTACATATTTTTAAATTTATCAAAGTGAATCTCGACCGTTGATCTTGAGATCAAATACGATCTTGGTTGTGGATTCTCCAAACTTCCTGTAACTCTATGGCATCCATTTAAACTCAAAATTTGACCATTCCAAGTTGAATTCTTCTCTACAACCTCACAACTTGAATCCATTGAACCTATCAAATAGTTGAGATTCATTCAAACTCAAATTCCACTCAAGAATTTTGGGATTTTTGCTCTGCTCTTCTTCGTTTTTTCCCAAACCCATCAAAGACAAAGTCTGCAACAAAAAATTCACGAATTCACAATCTTCTTGGCCCATACAAGACCAATGTTTGAACCAAAATATATGATACCACTTTGTAACATGTCCAACCTCCAGTTGAGCATCAGTATGTGTAGAAACTCATTAAATTATTAATATTTGTTGCTAAATTAAATTCTTGTAGCTTACCCACCACATATCACACACATATTCGACCATTTGACTGATACTATAGTTCTAAATGAATATAAAAAAAAAATATTAACATGAATTCAATTGTTGAAGAGAACAACAAATGCATAGAATTCATAGAAACCATTTACAAAGAAGAATTAACATAAGAATGAAACATGAACACTTATTTGTTAAAGATTAACCAACTTGATACAAACGAATTATAAACCTTCTAGCCATAGACATTGTTATTAATTTTGTCTCAACAACAAGAAACCCCTGAGCTGAGTTTATGAGTCCATAAGGAGATCTAGTCCACGGTTTGTCAACTCTCCACACACAGTAGTCCCCAAACCTTGGTTTTACTCCCCAACAGTTCCAATTTTCTAGCTCTCTCTTCCCCACAACTTGCACTACCCAAGAAGTGTACCCCCTTCACTACTCAGTTTGTCAGGCTATATAATTCATTAAGAAGGGTTCCTAGTGCACTTGGTTTGCCAAGAATTCCTCAGTTAGGATCTAAGAACTTTCAACTACTTCAGTAACTTTTACAACAACCTTCACAAGGTTGTGGAGATATTTCCTAAGAAGGAAACTGCACTACAAGCTTATATCATGATTTACAGGCACACAAGCCTCTTATCTAACATAAACACAACCAAAAAATGGCTACCTCCAAGCATAACATGGATAGTATTCTTCTGAGTACTCGACACCACTCTTGCTGCCCCAAAACTACATGCAAAAACATGGTTGTCCCCAAAACCTATGCCCCTTGGTCATACAAATTTCCTCCCTTTTGTTTGCTTGTTGGATTGAATTGAATTACACTCTTCCCCAAACTGATTTTACTCTTGCCCGTGATCTCTAATAACTATGGGATGTGACCACTCACACCCACCCTCCTACATGAGTTAAATAATTGGCTTAAGGAACACTCACCAACAAAATAAAAGGTTTACACAATGATATAATTTCAGGAATGTAGGTTGGATTAATACCCATGAATAATTCCCCCTTGGACCCCCATATCTCTTTTGGAATCATAGAACACCATCATTCTTCATTCCTTTTCATATCACAACCAACAATTATTTATTTTATTAATTATTTCTATGTTCATAGTATGCAATTCGGTCGTCATCCACATTAAATCAATATGTGCCCTTTGCCCGAACTCATCAAATCACCAACCTAATTCACATTATACAATTACACTATAATTCATGGGGATTATAAATGGGGATGTTACATTAGGTAAACTAGGAACCATGTTATTAGTTTCCATTGACTGCAAAATTCAAAATTCAGGTATCTGAGTCATTCATGCCAAGTTCAACTTCACTCATCACTGTGAGAAACAAGAGCATTTTGTTCGCTACCAGGTTTGGTCATGTGACATAATTTATACAAAATTACCTTTTGGTAGAGAAACCCTTCGAAGACAATCGAGTGATCTTTCTTAAAATCACAAACATAGAAACGATCTGGCCAAAATTCCACAATCTTACATGTTTATTGATGTAGGAGCATCGCCAACAAAGCACAAACGTGGAAGATAGCTGGGTTCACTAACGCATATTTTGAAATATGTTGAATTTCAAAGATCAGTGTATTAATGGAATATATGAAAATAAAATTTCAATTATGAACTTCTTTAATGATCATAGGTTGAGCCATCGTGTAAGATTGATGGGAAATATATATATATATTTTATGAATCAAATCACTGTACAAATTTGGAGTTTACACTCAATATTTATTGTAATAGATGCAGAGTAGTTGATAGCATTTAATTCCGATGATATAGCGTAGACTAGTTGGAGGGAAAGGCTTGAAGATCACCCCTTCTATATAAAGCTTTGTAATATTCCCCAGTACAGGTTGTTGTTGTTGATAGAAGAGATTTAATCAGTCATTGTTGAAGCTAATGTGTAGATTTCCATTGTAAGCTAAGAGTTGGGAGATATAGAGATATGTTGTATGAATGTATGTAAGTTTTAGTTGGATGAATATAATAGAGGAATATTGTCCCAAATGTGTGTTGTTATGTGTCTATCTGTCTAAATTAATGGTAGACTCTCTGTTATTTCCTGTTCTTAAATCCATGACTGTATTGTTTTTGTTGAATGTATGAATCACTGTGATGGATACATAAGTTTCAATTGTTTATTTTCTTGGAGCGAGTGCAAGGTGTGCATAGTGTCCACAAGGAATGCGTGACTCGGTCTGTTTTGACTCGAAGGATCATAAGAGATAGAGAGAACTTATATGTATGCAAGGAGTGCATAAACATCTACAAGGAGTGGACGACAGAGTTTTCAGACTCGAAAGCTCAGGAGGAGTAGCATGGTCTCACCCATGAGAGATATAAGTGGTTGGAGATAAGTTGCAAGTAGTGCAAAGTCAGTCTCAGAGTAGTCAAATTTGGAATAAGATTTGTTAGCAGGGCATGCACAGATCAAGATTTCGACTAAGGGTCGAAGGAAGTGTTTAGAGGAAGCCAAGTAAGTTAATCCCAGGAGGAAGAGTGGTTGAAATATCAAAGGAGAGAGATCCATGAAATCTTCACTAAAGTTAGTGAACGAGATTCGTTCTAGAAGGAGATGAATAGTTCCAGATCATCGGATCTGGGAGAACTACCAGGAGGATAATCACAAAGTGTTTCGGTACTTCGGGATTCGAAAATTTTGGAGACTTGATGAAATCAAAGTCGCTATTCGATCTCACTCATTGATCACGAAAGAGACATGTGGAGATGGATTAAAAAGTTTGGGAATAATAAGTTTAGAGGTTCATGGGTAAAAGGCCTAGAGTTTCACGAGGTTGCGAAACCCGAACTACAGTGGGGTCGACGAAATTTAAGGAGACGCGTGTTGAAATTTGGGACCTCAGAGAAGAGAACTTTGGGAAAATATTAAAGAAGAGTTATGGATATCCCCAAACGCTGAATCGTGAATGAATAGGTCCATAGTCATAACCATGGTCACTTGCGAAAGAAACCTGTTCTTGTGGGTAGAGTTGTTTCGAGTGCTCACAGGGAACCAAGGAGTTTCTCTGACTCATTGTTGTGAATGATCCAAGACCGGGAGGTTAGGCATGCCTTTGGAGGGAAGGGGGTTTGATCCAGAAGTGGTATTAGAGAAAGTACAAAATTGAATTATGTAGAGAAAGAGGAGTAAGATGATATCAGGAGGGGTATTAGAAGCATCAACACAATGTCGCCTAGAAGACGTGTTGAGCCACCTATAGCCAATAGATCTATGTAAATATAGATGAGAGAACTATGTGCAAGGATACATTCCATGGAGACAACACAAAGGAGAGGGCCTGATGTTGGAGATGTCAGTGAGGAAGAAAATGAAGAAGTAGAAGTTGAGGAAGTTGTAGTTGAGGATGTTGCAAAAGAACGCTTATTGAGAGTGGTTGTTAAATTGGGTGTCAGGGTGAAGATTCACTTCCCTATGTATGAAGTAAATTTAGACACAAAAGAATTGTTTGACTAGATACGAGCAATGGACAAGTATTTTGACTATGAGGAGTCGAAGAGGAGAAAAAGGTAAGACATGTTGTCACTAGGTTTAAAGGACATGTAGCAAGGGAAAACAAAAGATCAACATTTGGGATCGAATGGTACCCAATCTTATGGATAAATTCATGCCCAAGGATTACCAGATAAGTCTGTTCAGGAGGATGAAAAGCCTGAGACATAGAGGATTCACTGTGAAGGAGTACACATAAGAGTTCTACAAATTGAATATTAGAGATAGACAAAGAGAGAGACGAAGAGAAAGTTTCCATGTACATAAATGGATTAAGATATGATATCCAGGATGAAATCAGCATGACGATAGTCATGAAAGTCGAGGACGCATATCAAATGGCATTGAAGGTAGAAGAGAATTTGTCCAGGAAGCAGAGTCAACAGAACTGAGGTTGAAGCTTGAACAGAGGCAAAGGAGTTGCTCAGGATAAAGCACAAAATCCCAAAGACCAGGCGGAGAAACCACATAGTCACTCTGAGAGAGGAGGAATTTCCCGAGGAAGGCATGGTGGTGGTAGAAATTCTTTTCCCAGAGGAAGAGGAAGAGGAAGAAGAGGAGAAGTGAGATGTTATGCCTATGGAAAAATAGGACACATGTCTTGGGATTTCCCCGAGAGGAAGAAAGGAGGTGAAGCTCACATTTCATAAGAACATAAGTGATATGTTGAGGCAGAGGGTGAAGAGGATGGAAGATCCTTGATGATGAAGAAGGTTTTCTTGAAGAAGGAGCCAGAGATTGAAAGGCCAACACAAAGGAACAATTTGTTCAGGACAACTTGCAAAACGAAGGACATGGTTTGCAAGGTGATAATTGACAGTGGGAGCATAGAAAAATTAGTATCCACAGAAATGGTGGAGAAGATAGAGTTGGAGACTATTTCACATCCGACACCATATAAGGTCTCATGGTTGCAAAAATGTCATCAGGTAACTATTACTAAAAAATTCTCGGTTGAATTTAAAATAGGAGGATATAAAGATGAGATTTTGTGTGATGTGATTCCTATGAGTGTCTGTCATATTTGTTGGGAAGAAAATGGCAGTATGACATGAATCTTGTTCATGATGGGAGGAGAAATACATACACCTTAGAGAAAAATGGTAGGACACACATGTTTCTACCAATTGAAGAAAATAAGGTAAAGGATGAAGCTAGCGCGAGCATACTTCTCATGAGTGGGAAGGAACTCTTGAATGAGGTTAAGAAGGAACAAGAGATGCAATTTGTTGTAGTGAGGAAGCTAAGGGTTATCATTACCAGTACTTCAATGGAATATTTTCCTGAGGAAGTTTAGGAATTGCTAGAGAATTTTGTTGACATTGTAGTGGATGAGTTGCCAAACTCATTACCACCTATCAGGAGCATCAGTCATCACATTGACTTGATACCAGGAGAAATCCTGTCAAACAAAGTTGTATATAGGTTGACACCTCAAGAGAATGGGGAAGTAAAAAGAAAGGTTCAAGATATGTTAGATAAAGGATTGGTCACAAATATCTTGAGTCCATGTGTTGTGCCAACTATGTTGATCCTGAAGAAGGATGGGGGATGGAGAATGTGTACAAACTCGAGGACCATAAACAAGATCACCATCAGATACTAATTTCCATTACCCAAGATGGATGACTTGATGGATTGCCTGAGTGGAGCTAACTATTTTTCAAAAATAGATTTGAAAATTCGATATCACCAGATAAGAATGAGAGAAGGTGATGAGTGGAAAACATCATTCAAGACAAATGAGGGGTTATATGAATGGCTTGTTATGCTGTTTGGATTAACGAGTTCCCTGAGTACTTTTATGAGGCTGATGAATGAAGTGTTGAAGGATTTCATTGGTAAATTCATGATTGTATATCTGGATGATATACTAGTATTTAGCAAGACTAAGGAGGAGCACTTGAGACATTTGACATTGGTGATGAGGAGGTTGCAGCAAGAGAAGTTGTTGATTAATATGAAAAATTCCCCTTTCTTGAAGACAGAGCTCATATATTTGGGTTTTGTGATTTCTTCAAAAGTGTTGAAGATGGATCCCGAAAAGGTGAAAGCAAACAGAGAATGGATGTCACCGAGGAATATCTTTGAGGTAAGGAGCTTCCATGGGTTAGCAAGTTTCTATCAGAAGTTCATCAGAAATTTTAGTGGGATTATTGCTCAGATGATGGATACAGTAAATAAAAGACACAAGTCTTTCAAATGCTCAAAAGAGGCTGAGAATATCTTCATCATTTTGAAGGAGAAGATAACTAAGAAACTAATTCTGGTTTTGTTGGATTTCGTAAAGACATTTCAGGTAAGGTGTGATGCGAGTGGAGTTTCAATTGGAGCGGTTTTAAGTTAATAAAACAGACGTGTTGCATATTTTAGTGAGAAACTGAATGATGCTAAGAAGAAGTACTCCACATATGAAAAAGAGTTATATGCCATAATTCAATCCTTGAAGAAATGGAGGCACTATCTTGTACCGAAGGAGTTTGTTTTGTATAGTGATAATCATGCTTTACAATTCATAACTAGACAGGAGAATTTAAACCAAAGACATGCCAAGTGGATAGATTTTATGAAAAAATTCACTTTTGTCATTAAACATATTTCTGGGAATGCTAAAAAGCTTGTTGATGCATTGAGCAGGAGAATTTTGATTATGCAAGAATTTCAATTCAAGGCCTTGGGATTTGACCACCTTAAAGAAATGTACCACAGTGATCTAGATTTTGGAGAGGCATATGAAGCATGTGCAAATCCTGTTCTCAGAGACATAAGACAGTGGGAGGAATATTTGATTCAGGATGGGTTGTTTTTCAAAGGGTGTCAGTTGTGCATAACAAGATGCTCGATGAGCGAGAATTTGTTGAAGGAAAATCGAAACGAAGGTTTAGCCGGACACTTAGGCCATGAAAAAATATTTTCCCAATTAAAAGGTTCATATTATTGGCTAGGTATGAGAGAAGAGGTAAAGGGATCTGTGAACAATTGCAAGATTTGTCAATATGCCAAGGGGAAGAAGAAAAACATTGGATTGTATCAACCATTTCCTATTCCAGAGAGGCCTTGGGATGCAATAAGCATAGATTTTGTGTTGGGATTTCCAAGGACACAGAGAGGAAGTGATTCCATATTTGTGGTGGTGGACATATTTTCGAAGATGGCGCAGTTTATCCCATGCCAGAAGACCAGTGATGCAATGCATATTGCAAATTTAGTTTTCAGAGAGGTTGTGAGACTCCATGGATTTCCCAGGAGTATAGTTTCAGACAGGGATACCCATTTTCTTGGTCATTTCTAGAGGACTTTGTGGAAAACGTTAGGGACAAAGCTATCTTTTAGTTCTGCATATCATCCACAAATGGATGGACATACCGAAGTGGTGAATATAATCTTAGGATATTTGTTGAGGAGTTTGGTAACTGAACACCATAGTCAGTGGGATCAAACTCTATCACAAGCTGAGTTTCAATATAATGACTCAATGAACAAAAGCACTGGGAAAAGTCCATTTCAAATCACTTATGGAATGAATCTGAGAGAAGTGTTGGAATTGAGAAATATGAAGAAAAGTGAGTTTAGAACCATGGGAGCCGAAGATTTCGTTGCAGATATGCAGGAACTTCAAAATCAGATGAAGGAGCAGTTGAAGAAGAGAAGCAGTGAATACAAACGCAAAGTTGATCAACACAAGAGAAATATTGAGTTTGAAGTTGCAGATCAAGTTCTAGCACATCTGAGGAAAGAGAGATTCCCAAGGGGGACATACAATAAACTAAAGTTGAAAAAGATAGGACCATGTAAAATCCTGAGGAGATTTGGAAAGAATACTTATGAATTAGAGATTCCAGAAGATGTGGGTATATCGCCCATATTCAACATTGCAGACCTGTATCCTTACAGGGAGGATGGAGATGAAAGATCTGAAGATCAAGGGAGGATCTAGTGGGAGAAATAGATGCTTGTAGCAGAGAAGCCGCAGATGGAAAAGATCATATATCAACGAGTTGGTAAGGAAACCAGGAGGAAAACATATTTTTAATACATGGTAAAGTGGAAAGGACAAACAATAGAAGATTCCAGTTAGGTTTGTGAAGCGGATATCCAGAAGCATGAAAGATTTGTGTAGGAGCTCATGCACAAGAGTCCATGAATTATTTTTCAGCCAAGGGAGTATGATGCAGGAGCATCACCAGCAAATCACAAGTGTGGAAGACAGTTGGGCGCACTATTACATATTTTGAGTTTCAAATATTAGTGTATTAATGTAATATCTAACAAATGTTTTTGAGTTATGAACTTCTTTAATGATCAGACTGAGCCATCATGTAATATCGATGGGAAATGTATTTTGTTTTATCAATCGGACCGCAGTATAGATTTGGAGCTTGTGCTCTTATCTGTTTGACTCAATATTTATTGTAATAGATGTGGAGTAGTTGATAACATTTAATTCCGATGAGATAGCATAGAGTAGTTGGAGGGAAAGGCTTGAAGAGAATCCCTTCTCTATAAAGATTTGTAATATTGCCCAGTAGAGGTTGTTGTTGCTGATAGGAGTTAATCAGTCATTCCTAAAGCTAATGTGTATATTTCCATTGTAACCTAAGAGCTGGGAGATATAGAGATATGTTGTGTGAATGTATGTAAGTTTCAATTGGATGAATATAATAGAGGAATAATGTCCCAAATGTGTGTTGTTATTTGTCTATCTGTCTGAATGAATGGTAGACTCTCTATTATTTTTGAATTCTCTGTTATTTCTTGTTCTTAAATCCATGACCGCATTTTCTTTTTTGAATGTATGAGTCACTCTGAGGGATAGATAAGTTTCAATTGTTTATTTTCTTGGAGCGAGTGCAAGGTGTGCATAGTTTCCACAAGGATTGCATGACTAAGTCTGTTTCAACTCGAAGGCTCATAAGAGATAGCGAGAACTTATATGTACGCAAGGAGTGCATAAATGTCCGCAAGGAGTGCGCAATGGAGTTTTCAGAATCGAAAGCTTAGGAGGAGGAGCGTGATCTCAGCCACGAGAGATAGAAGTGGTTAGAGAACAGTTGCAAGGAGTTGAAAGTCAGTCTCAGAGTAGTCAAATGTGGAAGAATATTTGTTGCGAGGCATGCATGGATCGATATTTTGACTAAGGGTCGAAGGAAGTTTCTAGAGGAATTCAAGTAAGTTAAGCTTAGAAGGAAGAGTGGTGGAAATATCAAAGGAGAGAGATCCTTGAAATATTCACTAAAGTTAGTGAATGAGATTCGTTCTGGAAGGAGATGAATGATTCCAGACTGTTGGATCTGGGAGAACTACAAAGAGGATAATCATGAAGTGTTTCAGTACTTCGGGATTCGACAAGTTTAGAGACTTGACGAGAGCAAAGTCACGAAATCCCAAGTTGTGATTTGATCTCATCCGTTGATCATGAGAGAGACACGTGGCAACAGATTAAAGATTTTGGAAATTAGAAGTTTGGAGGTTCGTGGGTAGAAGGCCTAGAGTTTCCCGAGGTCACGAAACACGAACTATAGTGGGGCCAACACAATTTAAGGAGACGTGTGGAGAAATTTTGGACCTCAAATAATAACGCTTCAGGAAAAGCTGAAACAAGAGTTCGGGATATCCCTAAAGTCAAAATCGTCAAGGAATAGGTCCACAGTCATGGTCGTGGTCACTTGCGAAAGAAACCTGTGCGTGTGGGTAGATTTGTTTCTGTTCGACAACACAGGTATTCCAATAGAGGACGAACACCTTCAGTAACTACTCACATAACCAAATCAAATATAAACACACCGATGTTTTCACATGGTAAACCCCCTATAGGGAAACATCCACGACCGCAACCAATGAGACCACTTGGATCAGTTTATTAATGAAAAAGAAAAAGATTATAGAGATATTTTACAAGAGCGTTTCTCACAATCGATCATCGGAAAATGACCCTCCATTCTCTTTAAATAGAGATCATGTACCAATCGGGTGTTAAGACTCAAATCAATGGTCATTAATATCGAGGAGAGTATGAACCCTCAGATCACTCTATGTCGGGAACATATCATGACCGTTGGATTTCCTAACTACAAGTGAATACTCATTCATATTAAATAAAAACACTAAGAAACACACTTTTATCTAATGACACATTAGACCAAGTAGATCTTAACTAACTCCTAAGTGTCTAAATATCCTAACATCCCCCCTTAAGAACAATTTGGGATAGGATTGAAGGATTTACAATGGTGACAAAATAGGAGAAGGAAGGTGGACTTAGAGCCTATCCCCCCTTAATGACAACTTCCTGAACTCCTAACATAGATCGAACTTTGGAAAACTTCACTTCTGTGAGAGACTTTGTGAAAATCTCTACAACTTGATCTTCTATAGGGCAAAAGATCACTTCAATAACTTGATCATGAATGAGATTTATGATGAAGTGCATGTGTAGCTCGATGTGTTTTCTACATTCATATTGAACTAGGTCTTTGGCGATCTTGATGGCACTCTGATTGTCGCACCAAAGGTTGGTCAGATGTTGTTGCTGGAATCCAAACTCTGAAAGGATCTGTCGAAGCCACAAGGCTTCCTGACTTTCATTTACCATTGCTTGGTACTTTGATTCTACTGAAGAACGTGCAATAGCCTATTATTTCTTACAGGCCCAAGTGATAGGTCCTAAACCAAGGTTGAAAACATAACCTGTAGTAGAATTGCGATCATCAGGGTTGTCGACCCAATCTGAATCAGTGAAACCAACTAATAAATGAGTCCCCCTGTTATTTGATAAATTGGTGAATGTGGACATAAACTGATCTCCCTAGATCCACCTAGATATAGAACAAAATAAGACAAGACATGTCCCTTTCCCTAAGTTTAATCATTGAATTTACTATGAAAGAAGAGATGAGTGACATACCTTTGAATATTGCTTCCTTATGTCTTTGTTGTCCATGCTTCGCTCCGATGCTCTTATGCTATTGATCCTGCAATGGAACACAAACCAACCAAAGTGAAAGAAACAATAGTATGTTCAATGAAAACCTATACATGTGATCAAGGAGTCATGTAATAAAATGAGAATGATATTATGGGAAATAAACATGCCACCGTATTATATTAAGTAAAAGTGGAAGATACAACCGATCTGCCTTGATATTGCAAGGTTCCCTTTTAGTGGCCCTTTGCTCCAACACACACACGTGCTTCAAACTTGCATGAATATCACCCACAATAGCTTGATGAAACAATGGATATCTCAAGCATCAATAGAAATAGAGTTCCTCACACAATATTCATCCTATTCCCTCATAAATTCCTTACTTGATCTTGCTTGTTTTCTGCTTAACCTTTTCCATGAGAAATCCATCATTATATAGGAGGAGGAGAGATGGTTAAAGATATTAGCATGATCCCACCAAATCAAAGAATCCAGTAGGATACCAACCATACAGATGCCACCTCACATTCTAGAAGATTCCCTTATAGAGCCTTCGTGAAATTCGTCTCTTTTCTTAGTCTTAAAATGTCGTCACACCCTATCTATAGAGAAACCTGTGGAAATTCCACAAGCTAGGTTAAGGACAGCCTATGGAAATCAGGCATTTTTCGCACTATGTATTACTCTTATGTTGCGACATCCTTCTAAAAACAAGTTTTGTAGAGAGAGAAATGAGTTACGTTTCTCATTCAAAAGATCCTTTTGGGAGCTTGAACACATGCTTGTAGAAACATCACCAGGGTGGCCAAAATAATGTGTAACAACCCCTGAACTATAATGTATCCCGAATTGAATTGTACCACAGACATAGCGAAGTATCCTTTTAGTTGTTTTCCAATGGCTTTCATGGGGTGTTTGCATATACCGGGTAACAAGACCAACATCAAAGGAAAGATCGAGATGGGTATGAGTCAAGCATAAGAGGCTACGAACTAACTAACGGTATAGGGTGGCATCAACTTTGGGATAAGTACAGGTGGAAGTAATCTTGACTCCAGACTTGAAGGGAGAAGCGGTTGGTTTACATTCGTCCATGTGAAAGAGACGAAGAAGGTCACAAGCATACTTAGACTGGGAAAGAAAAATTCCTTCATTGGTTTGCAAAACTTGGAGGCCAAGGAAATAGTGTAAAAAAACCTAAGTCTGTCATTTCAAATTTCTTCTTAAGCCTGGTTTTCACATGGTTTAAAAGTTTTGATTCACTACCAGTAAGGATAAGGTCATCAACATAATGGACACGGATTATGAAATGGATTCCTACTTTCTTGGTATAGACATTAGGATCAGAATGGCATCTAGAGAATCCAGTGGCAATAAGAAAGTTGTTCATTTTTGCATACCAAGCTAGGGGAGATTGATTGAGACCATAAACATATTTCTTAAGGCGACAAACAAGGCTAGATTCATTCTAGACATAGCCAGGAGTTTGTTCCATGTAGATTTCTTCTTTCAAATATCTGTGCAAGAAGGAAGATTTAACATCCATTTGATGGACCTCCCATTTATGTGATGCAGCAAGGGCACTAACAAGGCAGATGGAATTCATTTTGGTTACATGGGCAAAGGTTTCATTATAGTCAATTCCTTCAACTTGTGAAAATCCTTTGCCAAGTAATCGAGCCTTGTGTCTTTCAACACATCCATATGATGCATAATTAGTTCTGTAGACCCATTTACATATGACAAGTTTTCTTCCTTTTGGAAGAGGTACAAGATCTGAAGTATCATTTTCCATTAAAGAATGATACTCTTCATTCATTATTGTATCCCAATTTGGATGACCTGAAGCTTCTGCAAATCTCTCTGGATTATGAGTTTCTGAAACTTGAGCCAAAAGAGAAGAGTCTCTTTGGAACTGTGAACGTGTCTGACGTTGATTTGAAGGATCACCGACAAGATCACCAACTTCTTCTCGTGTTGAATGGACCCATATAGGAAGTGGTGGAGCTAGTGTTGGTTTAGGTTCAAAGGACTCATCTGGAGGAAGGTTAGTAGGCGGAGGTGGATTTTCATCCTCAATATCATCATATGAAGAAGAAATCAAAACAAAATAAGGCACAAACACCGAAGATGGCTCAAAGTTCGATGAAGGCACAACCACCGAATTAGGCTCGCAAGCCAAAGAAGGCACAAATGCCAAATTAGGCTCGTAGGCCAAAGAAGGCACAAACGCCAAATTAGGCTTGTAGGCCAAGAGAGTTTCATCAAATTTAACATCTCTTCTAATATTAATTTCATTACAATGTGTTTGAAGAAGTCTATAACCTTTGACATCTTCATAATAAACAACAAATATACACTTCTCGCTTTTAGGCTACAATGCTTTCCTCTTCTCATCAGGAATGTGAGCCCATGCTATACTGCCAAATACACGGAAGTGACTTACATCTTGTTTAATATTATTCCAATCTTCTTCCGGTGTTATATTTTTAGGAGCCTTTGTGGGAGTGTGATTTACTATGTAATTTTCATAGTTGATGGCTTCCGCCCAATACTTTAGACTTAATTCCTTAGATTGGATCATACAATTATCCATTTCTTTTAATGTGTGGTTCTTTCTCTCAGAAACACCATTTTGTTGTGGTGTATATGGAACAATGTGTTTCATTTTGATTCCCTGTGTAGTGCAGTAACATGTAAAATTATTTTTCACATATTCACCTCCATTATCTGTTCTTAACCTTTGAATTTGATGTCCAGATTGCTTTTCTACAAGGGCCTTGTAGGCCAAAAACTTGTCAAAAACTTTTCTCTTAAGTTTTAATAAGTAAACCCAAGTACGTCTGGAAAAGTCATCAATGAAAGTTAAGAAATACTTGCACCTAGAAAAAGAAGGAGAAGAAAGCGGACCACAAAAATCACCGTGAACAAGAAGCAAAGGACCATAGGCGTACCAAAAGGCCCATTTTTCAAAATTATCCAGATGATGTTTTTCGAGAACACAACCAACAAAAACACCATCTTGGCATGAAACAAGAGGAAGACCAGTCACCATCTATTGATTACATAGTTTCTGCAATGAGCGATAGTTTAGATGACCAAACCACTCATGCCAAAGTTTTCTTAAGTCATCGCTATGAGCAACAAAAAATGATGAAAAAGATGATGACCCAAAGTGGTCAAAATTGTACAACCTGGTAATATCATCAACAATTCCAATTGCAAGAACACACTTAGGGTATTTTAGATCCTTGATTACAACTTGGTGAGGTGAAAACTATACATTTTTACCTTCACCTGAATGAGTGATTTGATATACTCATAGAAGGTTACAATAAAGACTTGGAACACACAATACATCATTGAAATGACCATTTTTTACTTGAAATGATCCAGATCCTTCAACACTAAGAGATCTGTCATCACCAACAAATATTTTCTTGGCGTTACATTCATTTAGAGTACAAAATATGTCTCTATCCTTAGCCATATGATAAGACGCTCCATAATCAATAAACCACTTATCAAAAGTAGAAGTAGAAAGTGTATTGAAGGAGAAAACAAAATCAGAAAGTGCATGTCCATGAGAAGAACAAGCAGAAGTAGAATCAATATTGATGTTGTGCTTCTTCATCGCTTCTTCTAAAACTGCCATCTTCTTGAAACATTTGGACTCATGATGACCATCTTTATCACAAAATTCCCAATTTATGCTCGTCTTCTTATTTTTATATTTTTCTCCTTTGTCTCCATTAGGAGAAAAAGTTGTCTTAGTGGGTTTGGGATACTTATATTACTTGTTGTTGTGGCGAGGATGTTGCTTCTTGGGATTCTTGGGTTTATCTTTCTAATGAACAACTAAGGATTTGTTGGAGGTACTTGCAGTGCTGATCACTCCAAGTTGTACTAGCTTATCTTTCTCTCAAATCAAAGAATCACAAAATTTCTCAAACTTGGTTTTTGATAAGCTGCCCCTAGATCCTCTTGCATGGCATAAAAGGTAGATACAAACACAGAATATGCACTACCTAACTTAGAAAGAATAAGATAGATGCAACGATCTTTATCTATCTTTATCTTACATTCTTCACATAAATTTCTGAGTGTTTTAAACTTAGAGATATAGTCTTCAATGCAATAAAGATCACTTAGACTTAAAGTTAGTACTTGATTTTCTAACTGTTGTGCTCAAATAATATTGTGTTTACCAAACACAGATTCAATCTTTTCCCAAGCTTCTTTGGGTTTATCAATTGATTGAAGGTGGAACCTTAAATCAAGAGAGATGGACATTTCAATTAATCCACATGATTCGTCATTAATATGATTTCATTTGGATTTCTTATCATCATTAGTGGGTGTTGTTTCCTTTCCCAAGGTAATCCAGTACAAGCCTTTACTTCTTAATAAATCCTCCATATGGGATTTCCATTGGAAGTAGTTGGTGCTGGTAAGTAAGAGTGTTAAGAACCTGAATAGATCTACCAGTATAATAACCACAAATACTGAATACACAATAGATCCATTAAGAAAGATATAAGAAACCACACTTTATTATATCAAAACCCTTAAGGTAGGGCAACACCATACAATGGATCCTATTATGTAAGGGATCCTCTCTTGTTCACTTGCCTCTTCGAGGGGGAAACCTACTAATGAGCTTCAACTCCAAATACAATACTTCTCTTCATGTCTCATTATATAGTGTTACCATCAACTAAGAACATTCTAGAGGAGAAATCTTCTAGAAGTAGAACCTTCTAAGAAATCCTCTTACATTTATTATATCTAATTACCCATTTATTATATCTAACTACCATAGTGGGTCTTATTTAATAATATAGTGGACCTAGTCCACCTTAC
>SNQJ01S0026881.1:70305-90973 GCA_010110895.2 Picea sitchensis
TTCTAAGAAGTCCTCTTACATTTATTATATCTAATTACCCATTTATTATATCTAACTACCATAGTGGGTCTTATTTAATAATATAGTGGACCTAGTCCACCTTACATTGAATGGTCTCCACTATCATCACTATGGGCCCTCTGGGCCCCTCCACTACCTCTCTAGCTACCTTACATTCCATCCCCCTTATGAAAGCGGTGTCCTCAACGCTTGATGTACAACCATATACTAGGGTCCCATGGATAATTGTGGACCATAATGCTGAAGAAGATTGAAGAACCAAAGTCCCATGTAGAAAGGAAAGCCATCATGCTGAAGTAGTCCAACTGCCATTGTAAACCAGGGTCACATGTCCAAGTGCTCATGTGAACTCCACATAGAAGATATCGACACCCAATAACCAACTGAAAATGATGCTCCCAATACTGACTCCTATCATCTAGATCCAAATAAGAATATTCATCCACATAGTGGGAGAGGATCAAAGATGAATCTGGAAGAAACAATACCATTATAAAATATGCATATTGAACACTGGTAACTAGCTCCTGATGTGGGACATTGATGTTCTCTACAAAAGGTGGAGTAGAATCATCAAATAAAATATGGAAGTGGTTGTCATCCCAAAAATGACAACTATCCATATACCAATCATCACAATCGGCCTCAAAATCATACCAAGCATATATTTCTTGATTATATTCATCCCTGAGGCCCTCCATAAGAAATATCTCCTACATGTTATTCAATGAATCTTGAATACTACGAAAACTATCATTGAGGCCATCTGTGAGGCTGTCTGTGAGGCCATGTACAAATGCATCCAATCTGTCATCCAATGTGTGAAACAATTGGGCTTTGAATGATTCAAGAATTTCTTTCAGGTTTTGAGAAGAAATATCCATCTGAGCACCTTATGAACTCTTCAGTCCCTCAACCGTCGTGAAAAAATAGACCCAATAAGTTACGGCAGAAAATCGTTGTTTTTTCTGGAAAAACCCTAAAAAACTGTTGAAGTTAAAATGCTCATAACTTCACTTCTCGGACTCCATTTTGGCTGATTTGTTTTTTGAAATTGGGTGAAATTGTGAGAGGAACTCATATCTGTAATTTATTTGGGCAAATTCATCATCTAGCTGCTACAAAAATAGAAAAAATGCTTGCTGCCGTCCGCGGAAAAAATCCTGAAAATTTGCAGATTTTAAAACTTCAATATCTTGATTTCCTGGACTCCGTTTCGGAAGATTTTTTTTTTTAACTTGGGTGTTTTTCTGAGAGGAACTCAGATATACAACCCTTTTATACAAATTCTGCACATAAATATACCAAAAACTTTGAGAATGTCGCGACCCTCTTTTTTCTTCTCCGAAAAAAAAATCTACAAAAATAAAAAATATTTGCCCACAATGTCTGTCCAAGGAAAGTGCTCTGATACCACTTGTTAAGAACCTGAATAGATATATGAATATAATAACCACAAATATTGAATACATAATACATCCACTAAGCAAGATATAAGAAACCACACTTTATTATATCAAAACCCTTGAGGTAGGGAAACACCATACAATGGATCCTATTATGGAAGGGATCCTCTCCTGTTCAGTTGCCTCTTCAAGGGGAAAACCTCCTAATGAGTTTCAGATCCAAATACAATACTTCTCTTCATGTCTCATTACATTTCTTGAACCCCTTTATATAGTGCTACCATCAACTAAGAACATTCTAGAGGAAGAAGCTTCGAGAAGTAGAACCTTCTAAGAAATCCTCTTACATTTATTATATCTAATTACCCATTTATTATATCTAACTAGCATAGTGGGCCTTATTTAATAATATAGTGGACCTAGTCCACCTTACATTGAATGGTCTCCACTATCATCACTATGGGCCCTGTAGGCTCCTCCACTACCTCTCTAGCTACCTTACAAAGAGATTACTTGTAGAATCCATATTAAATATGCAAATAATGCATATTTAAAAACTGAAACTGGTGATCTGAATTGAAAGAGCTCAAAAAGTTATGCGGGTTAAAAAAAAATACGGCACTAAAAACGAATTTCAGATGTGAGACTTATGTCATTTTAAAAAAAAACATAAACGGTAACCAAATGACCATGTGATAGTGTAAGTTTCTTTATGAAGTGACTCACTTTTATAAAGAGAAGTGGGGGTCACTTTTATAATGAAGTTACTTTATAATAGAAAATATGCATGCAAAATAAATAACTCAAAAATAAAATATTAAAGCTACTTATAGTGATTCACTTTTATACTTGAAGTGAAATACACTTTACAATGTTAGGATGAAATTTTTCAAAAAAATTAACAAAAGAGAGACTTGAACTCAAGACCTCTTACTTAATAAGACAACTTTTAACCAAATGGTCTAGCAAAACATGTTGTAATGTTCAGAAGGAGGATTGGGGGTGTTGTTGTTGTTGTTGAAGGAGGATTGGGGGTGTTTTTGTTGTTGTTGTTGTTGTTGAAGGAGGATTCAGGGTGTTGTTGTTGTTGTTGAAGACGACCTTGCATGCTAAAAAAAAACTCTTTTCACACAAGAAAAAAAAATTCACTTCTCGATGACAACAAGGGTTAGATCTCAATTAGCTTACCTGAAAGATGCATCTTTTCCTATCTATTTATAATTTTTTGAGATCGCACAGGACACGGGGCAAAGAGAATACGCTGATCTAAAAGAGTAGAAACCCAGAAAGAAATAATACAAAATCGAAATAAAACCAAAACACTACTCTAAAATTTAAAAAATATAAATGCGTATTCAAACTTTATACCTCTGTTTTTTACTATAATGGTCGTATCTTGGGAAAACATAAACCTTTTCGAGTGAAACAAAAAGTGTTCTAGAATGAAACGAGTGCTCCAGACATAATGCAATAGTCCTCTCAACCCATAAATCTACTAAAATGACATAAAATGGATATGAGGGAACTCGGCTTCACGATCTCAATCTACAACATGAGCGGATCTTCAAACAACCTCTGATACCATGTTCGAAAACATAGGTATTCCAATAGAGGAAGAACAAGTTCAATAACCACTCACATAACCAGATCAAATATCAACACACCGATGTTTTCACATGGTAAAACCCCTACGGGGAAACATCCATGGCCCCAACCAATGCGACCACTTGGAGCAGTTTATTAATGCAAAAGAAAAAGATTACAGAGAGATTTTATAAGAGAGGTTCTCACAATCGATCATCGAAAAATGAACCTACATGCTCTTTAAATAGAGATCATGGACCAATTGGGTGTTAAGCCACATATCAATGGCCATTAAGATTGAGGAGAGTATGAACCATCAGGTCACTCTATGTCGAGAACATATTGTGACCGTCGGATTTTCTAACTACAAATGCATACTAATTCATACTAAAGAAACACACTAGGAAACACACTTTTACCTAATGACACATTAGACCAAGTAGATATTAACTAACTCATATGTTTCTAAATATCCTAATAGTTTCGGGTGCTCACAAGGACCCAAGGAGTCTCTCTAACTTAGTGTTGTGAATGATCCAAGACTGGGAGGTCAAGCAACGCTTTGGAGGGAAGGGGGTTTGCACCATTTGTGTTAACTAAGGAATAGAGAACAAATTGGCACTATAGTTTGACACATGATAATTGTGGACAATTATTCCATCTCAATAGGTAACATCACCCTAACCAACAATATCCAGAGAAAAATCATTAGCAACATAAATATTCCTCCCCTTGGATTCATCCAAGCACGCGAACAAGGAAGCATTGTTAGCCATGTGATGAGTGCACATAAAGCCGAATATCCATTCATTATGCATAAAATGAGACAAAAAAATGGTTTTGACTTGGAAGGTGAAATTATTAGTGGGTCGACATACAATGGACATATTTACTTCAAGTCATTTATCCTTATATACCAAATCGTCTCTCTTCTAGTAGAAAACTCTCTCCATGTGTGTAGTCATTCCACAATACTGACATGTCTTCTTATTTTGACTCCATTGGGGTGCATCTATTTGTCTCTTAGGTTTCTAGTTGTGGTATCCATGTCTCTATGTAGAGGTATTAAACCATCCTCTTTCCCTATGATCCCACTTTCTTGTTTCCTCCGACAACTGGGCTTGATGTTTACCACCAAGATTTCCTTCTTCAAGTAGTCTATGTTGATCAGTAATGAAAATACCACAAAGCTATAAAAGGTTGTAATCCTTACCATCTTCCTTGCATGTTTGTCATTTGGTGTGGGAAGTTGAGACGAACATGTCGAATGGTGTTCTCAAATTCCTTAGGACCAACTTGATGAATTGTTTATCTTTATTTTGATAATTCTTTCCACATTCGCCCAATTTCAGCTGGATTTCTTTGACACGTGCCAAATAGTACTCTATTATGTCAAAAGAATGAGGATTAACAAAGATAAAATATTTCTCCAACTACATGACATTTCTTTCCTGAACTTTGTCTAAAAATGAATTCATTTTTTTCCATATTTTATGAGGGAAGTCACTTCCACTGAGGTGAAATAGAATTTCTCATGAGATATAGGTCATGATGACCCCCAAAACCTTATCCTTCTTTCATCAACAATGAAATTTTATTGATCGTTTGTTGGATCTGGAATCACAATTTTCGTATATTGCCACAATCCTTTACTCTTCAGTAGTGTTTCCATGTCTCATTCCCATACTGCATAATTTGATCTATTCAAAATAACATGATCAATCCTCAAATCCATTTTCAATATCTAGACAAAAAATTATGTTTGAATAAGTTGAAATCGACAACCACTAGCCCAAAGTCAATCACACAACAGATCTGACTCAACAAGGTTTGTGGATAATAGAAGACGTTTCAAACCATTGTCTCTAATAGCATGTTCAGAAAGTGGTGGAGCTAGTAATGAAATAGACAGACAATTATGTAGATAATCGAAGAGGGAATAAAATTTTGAGTACAAAGGTTGTGTCTAAAGACATCGTTACAACACTTAAGAAAAGTGAACTGTGATTAGAAGATCACAATGCATATTGGATCTTGATATATCCATATGATACCACTTCGATCATCTTTTGATAATGACCCAAGGGGTTCGTTGTTTATAGCCTCAATATCTAACCAACTTCCATTAAATAAGGAGGATGTTGGCGACATACAATCGTTGATTTTTAAAGTTGATTCTGTCAAATTCACATTATCTATTAAGTTGGATAAGGATGCTCGAACTGATCATCCATGCATCCAAATCATAGTCAATTATTATGTTGGTCGATCCACTACCCAACAATATTTGACCGTTAGTCGATTGTTCAACCAATAAACATGTTGACTACTCGACCGACTAATGTAGATATTTGGTCGATCACCGGACTGACTGTATACATATGTAAATCGACTAAAACCAAAATAAGTGTAATGAACCATCAATTCTTGATACTCTAACATTATTTCACCCAAAATGAAAACTCTCAACTTCCCTCCCCACACACATAAAAGCAATAGCAACCTTGATTCTTGTTAATTTTTAAAAATAAAACATGGTAAAAAGTGAAGGTCCTCTTGGAATTTATCTTTGTTCTTGGTGAAATTGAACTAGATCATATCCAACTATCCCTAAAAAAACTAATAAGTGTATATGCCTTCACTTGGAATGATTTTCAAATCTATATTGAAATCAAGAGTCAAAACCAACTACTCCAAGTGTATTATGGGTCACCATTGGGGATAATCGTACTTGATTTTTATAACAAATTACTTGATATACCCTATGTTGGGATAATCGTACTTGATATTTCTAACAAATTACTTGATATACCCTATGCCTTCAAGTATAAATTATTTTTTATCTCAAATATCTATACCTTGTCCTTCTCATCCCAAAAATACTAAAATTTCCATTCATTTTCTTCAATATCTCTGTAGGAAATCACATGGAAAATCAATGTGTGGTAAAAATGACTATTCATGCATTCAATTATCTATTACTTACACCATTATCTACATAATAATATATAATAAAAGTCAAATATAAAAACAAAATAATTGTTATTATCAAAAAAGACACTTCCATACCCTGATTCACTTCCATTTTCATAAACATATAAGAAATCCATCCAGATGCTCTCTGGACCATGAGATTTGATCCCCTTTATATTTTAATTGAAATTCGTCATAAGACTCAACTTTGAAAATAAAATATCCCTTTGAGTCTATTTAAAATGTGAAAACAATTTTCATTATATCTCGAGTTACAGTTGGACTCTATCAACATCACGAATTCCCCCAAAATGTTGTAGCTTAACTTTACACAAGATGGTAGCAACCTAAATGTACTAGTATGGAATTCAACATTAATAGTTGATACCGACAGGTATTAGTCTCCAATTTCGACCATATTTTTTCCTATATCACGTCAGATATACCCCCATTCCATATCTAGTATCATTCCTTTCTGGCCTTACCTTGATACATTTCACATCATTTTTCCCTAAATGGAGCTATTCAAGGTATTCATATGATTTAAGTTATTTTTAATGTATTTTGATATTTTAAATTGATATTGATACTAACGTTGCATGAGTTAGGTACTTGTTTCCTTAAAATTTTTTTATCAGTACCAGGTACCGGCTTGCACTTAGTGGAGATATCAAAGATTTGCACGACATTGCTAGATTGGAATGACAGTTCCGATTCATTTGATTGATCGAGTCATAGCTCAGATTTCAAATCTTGAATTTAATTTCTAAATAACAAAATGTGATGACTCAGAGCGGAATTATAGAACCGTTTGTTATAATGCTTATCTCTATTTTATGGTTCACGCTTCTTGACACTTCATGTCATGAAGCTGTGAAATTAGTTTTAATGAACTTTGAGTCATTTTCAGATCTAAGATTTGCTTAATTAAATGTACCTATGTCCAAGTCTATTTTTTGGAGGATTCACAACTGTAGATGTGGAGAATATCTATATAAACTCGGATCTCTCTCTTAAGAAACATGTTATGATATTATGTTATGCGACATTGCGGATAATACAATTTTTGTCTTATATCATCTTTTCTGTTGAATGACTTGAGTTTATTTTTGAATTATGGAGAATGATAAATGATACAGTTAGGCATGGAATGATTTGATTTAATTATGGTTTCATTTTAGGGTGATTTCACCTCCTGGTTGGGCCCGCCAACAGGTTCAATTCGCTTTATCTTTTCTATAGTATAGTTAGTTCGTTTCTAGTTTTAAAATCTGCGTGTGAGTTATTTTTAACTTGAAACTGTTCTATAAATTTATGTCTTGAATCAGTCTCATTTAGTTCATTCTTAGTTTACCATTATCTTGTAGATCATTGAATATTAGAATGAGGTGCTTACTAGTTGTGGAATTTGATTGTTGATAAAGCTCTCTTAAATCAGTTTAGATTCACTCTGTTTTTAAGTTTCTAGTTTAATCATGATTTGAACTTAGATTTACTCTGTTTTTAGGGTAGTTCACTTGTGGTTTGGTTAAAGGAAGCTTCGGATATTTGTAGGGTAAAACAAGACATTGATTAGTTTCACTTTTGTTAGATTTAGAATTGCTTGGTATTTAGATTAAATAGAAGGTTTTTAAATTGTTTTGTCTTTTATGGTTAAGATAGATGTTTTGATGATTAGTTGTTTAGTTAATGGTAGATAGCATTGGATGACTTCTTTGGATTAGGAATAGAAATACATTTGATTAACTTAGAATTATTTCCATTTGATTGATTAGACAAGAAATGATCAGTTTTAAGATAATCATTAGGATTCAATTTATGAGAGTAAGTTTATGTTTTCTTCTTAGAATAGCATTTAGGTAGAAATTAGAATCTTACCAGCACATATAGTCTAGCATCTCTAAGTTTACTTACCCTGGTTTGACAATTTAGTGTTTTTAGGTAATTAAAATCATTAATATAGAAGCCTGACATTTTTGGCATCATTGCCGGGGAGCTGTTTAGAAGGTAAGTTAGATAATTGATTTGGTTATTTTTAAATGCATTTGTTTTGGTGTGGTATGTTTAGCAGGTTGATGAAAGAGGAGCTGTGAGATGAGGGGTAAGAACTGACACATATGTTATCACAAGTTCCTATGAAACCCAATCTTAGTCTTTATTTTATCTAGTATGTTTTCATGAGAAATAGAGATCATGGAGGTAGATTTAGGGGAAACTCAAAACAACAAAAAGAAGAAACATCCACCCAAAAAGAAATAGAAACTGAGACTAGAACTCTGGCTAAGGAAACCATAGAGAAAAACATAGAATCGGGAACAAAACAAACGAAAATTGGATTAGAAGGGGATAATACCACATGAAAATAACTTTAACCATTTATCATTTCCCCTCCAAAACTATGAAACACTACATACCAACAAATTCAAATTCCTGGTGATCCAAACTCGGTCGACATGGTTAATCCAGAAAAATTGCAAGCTATTTTTAGGAACCCTGACACTATAGTTTCACAAGTAACAACTACAATTGTTGAATTAGAGGTAACAAGATCCTCAAAAGAGCTAATAGGAGATAGTTATTCTGTCAAAAAGAATCCAGAGAGGTGGGATGTAATGATCCCAAGACATTAAGCAAGAATCATCACTGTTTTGGTGTCTTTTTAAAACTTTTTCTGAGTGAGGTATTTCGTCAAACACTTTGTTGATCTACCTTTTAGATGTGTTTATATGTGTGTATGCAGAAAATAACATAAATATATAACCATGGAAAATGCCTTAACCATATGCAATAATATAGACAAGCCAAAACATCTCAATTCTTCTTTATTCATAAAATAGAGAAACTTGCTACAATGAAGATGTCGATCTAGAATGCTCAACAGATGGCCAAGAAGATACACAATAGATAAGAGCTGCTAGAAAATACTCCCACTAATACAAAATATGCCTCCAAAGGTTGAATAAGAAATGAAGATCAATACAAGAAGATCTGAATGCCAAACTCTCCAGCTGAAGAATGTCATGCTCCAATAGAAGGCTGAAACCCTCAATAACTTGGCCCTACTGCCAAAAGTGTCTAATCACCCTAATAAATATGCCAATTGATAGATCGGGTGATGGTAAGAACAACCCAGGTGACCGAATCTCTAAGATCCCTCTCAATCTCTGTAGATCTGAAATCCCCCCACTGAATGGTGGACCCCACTGCATGACTGAAACCCTAGATAATTCGGCCCTGCTGAAGGAGGCCTCCAAATACTTTGAAACTCTCCAAAAATATAGATTGGGACACTGCAATTCACTAGGTAAAGTATCAAGATTAGATCTGAAGTGTAACCCCTCCAAACAGACTAGATCTAGATCTCAAAAACGCCCTCCTTCTCTTCAATTCGCCCCACTACTCAAGAAATAATCTGAGCCATAAAATTGTCTCAAAAAGCACTAGATCTGATGTCCAAGGCCCTACAATGAAAACCCAAGTGATATAATCCTCAACAGCCCTGCCAATCTCCTACAACGAATCTCTCTCCAAAGATGGTGCGCCCCTCTTGTTGGAATCCCTCAACTGGTGCACCCTCTCTCTATCTGCACATGAAACTGATGTAGAATCCTCCTACAACTGAGTATATTTGGAACTAGAATGGTGTGGGAGAGTATTGCATCTGGAGAGTATTGTATCTCCGAGACCAAGATTTCACAATATAGGTGGAATCTTCACCACCGAATCATCCTCTAGGGTTTTTTATGTCAAACCCCTCAAAACCCCAATATTGGGCTCACTACCAGGAAGCCAAATCAAAATAAGATCATACATGAATGAATGTGAAGAGGCCCTGTCTTCCTTTATACCTTTGTCTCACCTTGTCCCTCCAAAGTGACTTTCATTTTGATATTTAATTAATTAATTAAATCACTTTAATTAATTAATTAACCTTTTTACCCTTTGAAAATCTCCTTTATCTCTCCTTGTGTCTTCCCCGGCCATTGAAAGTCACTCTATCCATCCCATCCTCAGAAGTGCTACCCTCCATTCCAATGAGCTGGCTGGCTAATCGAGAGGTTTCTCCAAGTGATGTGCCCAAAATTCCCTCTTCTGATTTTAATTAACTTATAGCCTGTACCAGCTTATAGCTCAAAATAGTCAAAATCATGGAAATCGTCGGAATGGAATGAAACCAAAGCCAACCTGTGCGGAATGGATCATGATGATGGAATATGATGATAAATGCCTACTGGACCCCACAATGCCTCTCAAATATGCTTGTATTCGCTATAACATCCATCTGGCTACTCTGGTCATCATAAGTCTCTGCCCTGTGATGATGTCCCAAAGTGGGGACATTACATGGGATTTCACACCCTCACCAAAGAAAGATCGGATTGCATATACAATTTTTGGTAATCCTTTTAACATGACAGAAAGAGGGAGAGAATTGGATAGAAGAGAGAGAGAATAAATTCATGTTGAACATGAAGAAGAAGAACAAGTAGAGACTAAGCTAAGACCAGAAACAACCTTTGGGTTTCCAATTTTCGAGTTGGTCCAAAATGTCAATATGAAAAATATCCCACCTTCGGAACTACCAACCTTTTATGGGAAAAGTAGTGAAGACCCATATGTCTTTCTTTTTTAATTTAATATCCTGTGAAGGAGTTATAATTATCTCCAGGATGCACATAAGTTGAAGTTGCTTCGTGCTACCCTAAAAGATTTTGCATTATGTTGGTTCATGAGTTTAGAAGAGTATAGCATTAGATCTTGGGAAGATATGAAGACAACATTTTTAATGAAGTACCAAGACTATTGTAGACCCAACGATTCTCAAAATGAAATTTTTAAGATGCAACAGCAAGATGAAGAGAGCCTTGAAGATTTCCTAGAAAGGTTTACATATACTCTTCAAAAATCCAAATATAATGGTCTCCAAGATGAAGCAATCAAGACTCTTTTCTTAAAAGGGGTTTTAGATGAATACATTGACACTCTCAACTTAATAGCTTCAGGAGACATTTATCAAAAAGACTTTGAAGCACTCAGTGAACTATGTAGAACTTATTCGAGAAGCAGGGGGAAAATGGTGAAAAGCATGAGAGAACCTGTCAACAAAAACACCAAAGTACCCACATCTGTTGGAGTTACTAGAATTGAACTGGGAAACCTTTTGGAAAACATTAAAACGAATATTTTAGGAACAATTGGCTCTCAGTTAGACACTTTGAAGATTAAGAAAAAGCAGGAAGAGGAAAACCCTGTATTAAGCATATTCTGTCGAAATGTAGAAAAAGGCATCCTTTACGAGAATGTCCTTTGGACAATATTTATGTATGTGCAATTTGTACTGAAAATCATAAAACAGAAGATAGTCCATCCTTACCAGGATTGTAAGCTATATACAAGGGAGGTGAAGCTCCAAGAGCTTCATCTGCACCTAATAAGCCTTGGCAACCTAGGAACCCGAATATGTATCAAGAACCATCCCCACAACATTCCGGGTATTATCCACCTTTTCCTCAACAAAAACAACACCCATGGAACTAGCCAAATTGGCCACCACAAAATGTTCCTTCTCAACCTTGGTATCAGGGATGGAGAGAACATAATTATGGAAATAATCAACAACAACATGCAGTACCAATTCCCCAAAATCCATGTACTCAATACCCTCCAAACATGCATTAGTTATTGCCTGGATTTACTCCATCTCCTTTACCACCTATTCAACAAACTCCTCAGCAGCCTCAAAATCCACCTCGTCCCGCCATATTACCCACTCAACCCATTCCAAATCCTAATAATAGACCATCTCTGCCACTCGATAATGTTGATTTTCAAAAATTCCTAGCTTACACCATAAACCCCATTTCCATACAAGAAATATAGTTGAGATCTGGGAAAACTTTAAATAAAACTCAACCTGTAAAAAGAACAACACCGAAGGTAATTATCCAAGAACATGAAGAAGAACCTGTAGATGATTTATCAGATGGAGTACCTTTAAAAGATGTCACCATTCCAAAGAATAAAGTATCTGAATCACAACAAAACATACAAACTCCTTTTCCTTAGAGGTTGCTTATTGAAAAACCAATTGCTCAATCTGATTTTGATATCATGAATGAACTACAAAATGTCTATGTTAAGATTCCATTGTTACAAGCAATCAGAGATGTTTTGATCTATGCCAAGACCATTAGAGAACTTTGCATTAAGAAACAAGGTTAGAAACAGAAAGATCCACCCATGATACACCTGGTAGGTCAATTATCGAATTATATCTCTGAAACTCCTAAGATTGTGAAGTATGCCAACCCTGGGAACCCAATAGTATCAGTTACTATCAATAATGTTTCTATTGGTAATACTTTAGTCGACTTGGGTGCAACCATTAATATAATGACCATCAATACAGTTGAGTTGTTACAACTAAGTTGATTCCTTCACCCTACCCCTACACTTCTTGAACTTACTAATAGAATAACTATAAAACTTGTTGGGGTCCTTGATGACATTATTGTTACATTAGCCTCATGGGAATATCCTGTCAACTTCATGATTATTCACTCAAAATATCCCACGAAAGGTCATCCAATCATTTTAGGAAGACCTTGGTTAGCTATGACCTATGCTTTCATAGGATGTCGTCGTGGGTATATGTTCATCTCAAATGGCATTTCTTCGTAGAAGCTTACTCTTTTTTTGCCTGCCCAACCGGTTACAGAAGAATTATGGTGGCTAAAATGTCCATATCATGAGAATGATGAGGAAGAACCTTTATTCTCTGTTGATGAATTTCACGCGTTACAAGAACCAACAGAGGATGATATTTTAAGTTAATTTCTTTTTGTGATAGAAAATGTCGAATTTCCACAAACCTATTTTCAATACGATCAAATTTTAAGAGAGGAATTTCAAGAACGAAGTGAGTCATTATTATCGTTTTCACCATCTATGGTTTTCACCATTGATGAGCATCCAGGATCATATACCATTCCAGTAGAAATTAGTCCAGGCAAATGTCTATACATCAATTCTGAATTAAGTCTCAATCAACAGGAGCAGTAAACAAATCTTTTGAAAGAACAATCAGGGGCATTTGCATGGGAGTACACTAATATGAGAGGAGTGCATCCTGATACTTGTATTCACCACATATATATCCAACCAGATATAACACCAATAAGACAACCACAGAGGTGTATGAATCCAATCCTGAAAGATTTTGTGAAAGACGAGTTACAAAAATTATTAAACGTGGGGTTCATTTATCCAATTTATGATAGCAAGTGGTTTTCACCCCTTTTTGTGGTACCTAAGAAAGTGACGGGGAAATGGAGAATGTTTGTAGACTTTAGGGAGTTGAATAAGGCAACCCTGAAGGACTACTTTCCCTTGCCTTTTATAGATCAGGTCTTGGATATCTTGGCCGGGAAAAAGTAATTTTCCTTTCTTGATGGGTATAGTGGATACAATTAGTTCAAATTACTCCTGAAGACCAAAACAAAAGCACATTCACATGTTCGTGGGGCACTTATGCCTATAAAGTGCTACCTTTTGGATTATGCAATGCTCCTGCTACATTTCAGAGAGCAGTCCTTAGAATTTTTGTTGACTTAATTCATGATTGTGTGGAAGTGTACATGGACGATTTTACTGTTTATGGAAATACTTTCTAAGAATCCATAAATAATCTTGAGAAAGTCTTGATTCGTTGTCAGGAATCTAATTTATCCCTTAGTCACAAAAAATGTAAAATGCTATTAACTAATGGAATAGTGTTGGGTCATCATTTGTCTGTAGAAGGAATTAAAGTCGATCCAGCTAAAATTGAAGTAATAGTCAAGCTTTCCTCTCCAAAAACCCAAAAAGATGTGCGAAGTTTTTTAGGGCATGCTATATATTATCATCGGTTTATTGAAAAATTTACAAAGACAACCAACCCCATGTTTAAACTGTTAGCAAAGGATGCAGAATTTTGTGGGGATAACAATTGTCAAAATGATTTTGAAACTCTGAAAGCAAAATTGTCCATGGCACCAATTTTACGAGGGCCAAATTGGTCTCTTCCCTTCCATATTTCAACTGATGCGTCAGACACTGCTCTAGGAGGATTGCTCGGACAAAAAGAAAACCAACAAAATTATGCTATTTACTTTACTAGCAAAAACCTTACTCCTCCTGAAATGAACTACACTGTGACAGAAAAGGAATTCTTGGTTGTAGTTCATGCCATTAATAAATTTCGACATTACATCACCGGGTATGAAGTTTTTTTACATACCGACCATTCTGCTATTAGATTTTTTATGAACAAACCAGTTACTACCAGAAGGATCACACGATGGCTTTTGTTACTTCAAGAATTTAACATCACTATAGTTGATCGGCCGGGAAAAGAAAATGTAGTTGCAGATTTTATTTCTCGAATTCCTCAAGACAATACTGACATTCCAGTGAATGATAATTTCCCTGGCGAACATATATTTGCAGTAGCTATTAAGACCCCTTGGTTTTCAAATATGGAAAACTATTTAGCCTCAGGGATATTGCCAGCTCATTTGTCATCACCACAAAAGAGAAGAATTGTCCAGCAGAGTGCTTATTACTCTTGGGTAGGAAGTGATATTTTCTATACAAGTCCTGATATGATCATTAGGAGATGTGTTCGGGAAGATGAGATTCTCGATATCCTTCAGTCGTGTCATGACGGGCCATGTGGAGGACACTTCTCTGATAAGAGAATGAGATATAAAGTCTTATAATTATGATATTACTAGTCAACACTGTTTAAAGATGCAAAAAAATATGTAAGAAGTTGCGATAGTTGTGAGAGGATGGGGAGGCCTACCATAGCAGACGATATGCCCTTATGACTCCAGGTTGTGATTGAACCATTTGATAAATGGGCACTTGATTTTGTAGGACCAATTTCCCCAATGTTTAGGAAGAAGAAGTACATCTTGGTTTGTACATATTTTGTGACTAAGTGGGTGGAGGCAAAATCCTTATATCAAGCAACTGAGAAATCAACGGTTGAATTTATTTATGAAGATATCTTTACCCGCTTTGGTGTTCCATGAGAGATAGTTACTGATCAAGGTGCTCAATTCACTTCTAAACTGATGAAGGAACTCATAGATAAATATGGGATAAAACATTGTAAGTCTTCCCCATACCATCCACAAGCCAATGGGCAAGTGGAATCCACGAATAAAGTTTTAGAAGCTATTCTAACCAAGACAATACATTTACATCACAAAGATTGGGCAGATAGACTTCCAAAGGCTTTATGGGCATACATGACTATGTGGAGAAATGCCACTGGTCATACCCCTTATGAATTGGTACATGGCAAGCAAATTCTCCTTCCCATAGAATTTTAGATTCATACCTTCCACATGGCAGTAGAATTGGGTTTAAATTTGGATGAGGCACAAAAATAGAGAGTTATGCAATTAAATGAATTGGGAGAAATTAGGAAAGATGCTCTTCAAAGAACTAGCCTCATACAAAATCAACGTAGAAAATGGCATGATAAATACATTAAGAAGAAACATTTTCAACCAGGGGATTGGGCATTGCTATTTGATTCCAAATATAAAAATTTCAAAGGAAAACTTATGACATGATGGCTGGGACCTTATGAAGTGGAAACTGTTTTTGATAATGGATCTGTCAGAATCAAGACCATAGATGATTCTCACAATTCATTTTTAGTAAATGGACATCGATTAAAAGTATATCACAAACCCTTGTCTAGAGATGATTTTCTACGGGAAATGTCTAAACAACCATAAATAAATATAGTTGGAGAAGAGTCTTCTCCTCCTGCTAATCCTTGATCATTTTTTTTTGTTGTTTTAGAATTTTGTAAATAATAAAAACAAAAAAAATAATAAATAATAAATTATATATATATATATATAATAAACATTTTGGATATGTTGACATATTGTTTTCAGTTTTACAGGATTTTTGAAGCAAGTACATAATTGAATTTCATCACTTTTTCGCAACAGGTAAGAAGGTAAGATCATTTTATTTTGTGAATTTTTTTTATCAATATATATTGTCTTGTTTTGAAATTAATAAATTTGAGCTTGTTTTCTCCCTTTGAATTGCTCATTAAAATATAAAAGGGGCATTTATCAGGGATAGGATTATTCTTTACCAGGCCTGATAGATTATGATGGGAAAGAAACCCCCCTAGAGTTTTCTTTTAGCATTTTCTTAGACTCTGAAAACATGAGAAAGAAATGAGCATATACTAACTTGGGCTCATAAAATCCACAAGTAATTATTGTTCCACAAAAATCATTTTCTGCAAAATTTATATCTGCACTCACATTGGATGATGTGGGATACATTAAGGTCCACCTTCCAACAAGTCTCACTCCATCGACATCAACACCTTATCTGGAGTAGACATTAGAGACTATTTAGTACCCTAGAATCTGCATGCCTCAATGGCATATTTCCTTGCTAACAACCATGGGAATACATCAATGTCTCTTGGTTGATAGATCCTACAGGTGACTCGACACTAAGACCTTTATTCGTACCTGTTAGGATGTACTATAGGTACCTTGACGCCCATTGACATCAATGGTGGGTCATCTCGCATTGGTTAACGACATTAATTAATGCCCGGTAATCTAATGATTTCTTTTTGTGTTCGACTTCAGAACATTTATTCACACAAATAAGAATTGTACCATGGGTTAAAGATTTGAAGATGTTGTAGAAGACATAATTTGGTTGATTCCTTTAAGGAATAAGCAGGAGACAGGTTTAGGGATAGTCAACAGTTAAATTTCTTCAAAAACAAGAAATCTTTTATATCTCAGAAATGTTCTGTTGCACTCGCCGAGCTACAGCAGTTTCCAAATACAGAGCTTGAAGCTCGAAAGATGGCTTGTTTTCTATCTTATTCAGGATGTCTTCATTGTAACAACCCTAGTAGAATATATGTTTAGGGATTATTAAGTAAAAATGTATTAGGTAATTAATTTTTCTAACATGTTATTAATTAAACAAAGATTGGTATAATGATACTAATTAAATATTTATTAATTAATTAATTGTTATAATTTGATTAATTAATTGATTAATTAATTACGTGTTACATTCATTGACATGGGTATTAAATTTAAAAGGGTTAATAAATGTAATTTTTTAAATTAGAGGATTACATATACGGAGGGGATAAGGAGCATTAATAATCGGATAAGACAATGAATTTGTGGATAAGGAAAGGGGAAGGAGGATATGAGGAGGCTTATGGAAGGATGAGGGATCATTATTTTTGGAGGCTTCTCTTGGATTTGCGTAGGGGAGTTGAGTTCTTTAGTCGGGAAGGATTAGTACAGGGGGCACCGGTTTGCTGGAGGTTTTGGGCACAGGGGCTAGGATATCCATATGGTATCCTAGATCTAGGAAGTTGTCCTAGTTGGCAGGGTGGAAACACAGTTTGGGCAGAGTTGGTCCGTGGCTTCAAGCTGGGCAAGGCAACAGCAAGAAGGTCAACAAGACAAGCGAAGGGTTATCATCAAACCAAGGTATTTTAAATTATGTATTTGTTTTATTCTGTTATGAAATTATTATTCGTTGATAAATTTAACATGCGTATGTTATTAATTAAAAGAAATTTTTGAGTTTTTTGCATTCAAGTAGAAGTTACTGTTTCAGTTTATGAAATAATTTTTTATTTAAATTAATACAGTTATTACACATGGTATCGGAGCCCTAGTTCAAAATCTGGAACCAAGGGCCTACCTACCTACCCACCTAACCTGTAAGCCAAGTATACATAGATTTTAAGTATATATATTCATTAATAGGACGTATTAATGTTAGAATTTTAACTACTTCTGAGTATTACCTTTATGAGAAATTGTTAAACTATAAACCAGACACTTTAACCATTTTTCCATTTTTGAAAAATTCATTATAATTGCCCATGAAAATAAATAAATATATAAATAGATTTTTTTCAAAACTCCTTTTTACGTTCGTCTATTCTTATTCATACAAACTCCTCTACCTGTATCAACAACAAATGGTCAAACTTTGTAGTTAAGTGGGAAATTGGGATTGGAATTATGCTGGACAATTTACATATAAATCTTCAAAAAGGAGTTTAATATGCTTAATATGCTTAATATTCTTATGAAGATGGAGAATATGTTTATGAAGATGGAGTTGAAGAAAAAAAAAAATTCTAATGAGAATGCTCATGAAGATGGAACTTGGAAAGGCCAAACTTTAGACCTCTCCACCCATGAGATACAATCTAATGCTCCACAACATACTGTTTATTGTGGGCACTATGGATGGTGATATAGGAGAAGGTCTAATCTATTGAAAAAAAATGATATGTGAGCACATGTACTGGAGTAACAAAAATCCAAAATAGACCTAGAATACGTAGGTGAGAACCTTCACTGAGCTCTATCGAGTGGATATGTAATAGATCCGAGGACTCAAGCTTCTAGAGCAAGTGGATAGCTAAAAATGAAAAGTATGATGAGTTACCAATTAGGTCAAATGATACATCTGATCATGTGTGAGCAGAGCATTGTCTATCAACAAAAAAATAAATTTGTTTGGAGCTGATTTGTACGCAAAACCATTGCTACGTCACGCTTATATGGATTTTCTGATAGGTAAAACAATGACACGAGGTGTAAAATCTAAAGATATGTCATAACTCGGGTGATGTGTTAACAAAGAAAGATGTGGCAGAACAAAGAATGTGAGTTAAAAAAATAAAAAGATAGAAAACCCTAACTCAGATCGGAGAGTCATCCCAAGTCATGCCAATAAAAATTTAAACTCTGAGCCTGTGGTCGTCGCGATAAGGAAAGGAGGTGGTCTTTGAAAGGAAGGAGCCCACGAGCATGTTTCACACACAAAACACATAACGTTAAACGCTGGAATCCATAATCGATTGTGATAATCAGAGCTGCCTATGTAAGAATCTCCGTAAACAGTTCGGCCAGTGTTATTTCAATGCAAATATACGATTGTTTCTGTTAATAAAAATTGATCAAATAGTATTTGAAAAAAATTATATTTTTATTTATTTAAATGATGTGATTTTGAATAGCAGCGCCAATGTCAAATTCAAACCCACAGTCAAGCCTGCAAGGAGAAAAAGAATGAGACACAGAATGTCATCTATACAACAACAAAAATCTCTGTAATTTCAAAAAGCATCCTTCAAATTATGAATTGTACCCAGAAATTAGAATTAAAATCTGAATAACAAACCCATAAATTATGCTCAAATTATGAATAACAAACCCAATGCCATGCATACAAGTAAAATGATAGGGTGCAAATTAAGATACTGTGCCATGACAATGAAGAGTTCTATTTCTTGCAGAATATACTTGTTCTATACAATATATTCTAAATCTAATAGCAGTAATTTCAACGAAGGTGCAGATTTCTATTTCTAGAAAAATATACTTTTAAAGGGTTCTTACTACCAAAACCAAGTTTCACAAAGGTCTTATCTACTTTCTTTGAATGAAGCCATAATAATTTGAGTTGGTTCTCGAGAAAAAATTTAGAGATGGCCATGAAACCTAGCAATACCAAGGAGACACTCAAATCAATTTTTTTTTAATAAAGCTTGCATTTCAATTTGAAGCTTGGTTCTCAAGTATTAACAAAATCATCAACTACCAACTAAATATCAGACTGATATGGTAACTTGATTGACCTACATGACTACACCCATTTATACTTAAAATCTGATCATGTATATAAAATAACCTCTCATCATATCACTTCATACAAGAAACCAATTTCTCTTTAACCAGTTTTAAATGCATTCCCCTTCATTTTAACTAATCTATAAGAAGAAATGCTCAACTATAAAGAACATCAAAGTGAAAATTACAACAAATGTAGAGGTCCTGCAATAATACCAGCTATGCATAGGAACCAGATCACATCTTCCTCTTAAAAACAATTAAGAAGATCAACGCATCCATTTAACCCAGTCAAACAGGACAGGAACTACAAAACTACTTTACTGATCAGCAACCGGATTCAAACCCAACCATTGATCATCACCCTAAAAAACCTAGAATGCAATAAATCTAGATTGCCCCTAATAAAAGTTATAAACACCAGAGAGTGAGGACTTCACACTGTCCCCGCCGAATGCTCAAGAACTCAGAAATTCAAATGGAATTCATCAAATGTGCACCGACCATATACATTGGTTTAAATCATTGAAAAGAAAACGCCATACATTGGTTTAAGCCTAGCGCCAAAACACGAATCCCACGAGGAACTACGAAGCGCGCAACAACCAGAGGAACGAGAGAGCTCACCCACCTCCAAGCCAAACACAATACGTAATACACATAAGCCATCGCAAAAGCACCAGTGCTTAGAGAAGGGCATTGAGCCTGCTGAGAGGGACAGAGCAAAGTGGAGAGGTGGTAGAGGAAGGACGCGTTTAGGGTTTGGAGAGATAGGTGTAGGATTATTTTGGAGGAAGCAGGCACATGGGCTTCATGCATGCCCGATTTAATTTTTTTTAATATTTTATTTATTTATTTTATTTTATTTTATATATATATTTTTTATATTATTTATTTAAATTAACTTTTTAAATTTTACTAAATTTAAATTTCAATGGTTTAAATCGTAATTTTTATTTATTTATT
>SNQJ01S0026881.1:108408-118790 GCA_010110895.2 Picea sitchensis
TGAATATGTCCCTTTCCCATAATGATGATGTCATCTTATTACATGATTCCTTGATCACATGTATAGACTAGGTATTGAATAGATTAATGCTTTTGTTGTGATTGGTTTGTGTTGTTGTGATTGGAACGACGCAAGAGCATCGGAGCAGAGCGAGGAACAACAAAGATTAAAGGAGAGCGTTCATAAGGTATATACTCCATCCATTTCTCTTAGTTCCATTCAATAGCTAGATCTAGGGAAAGAGTAGTATTCTGTCACATTTTGTTCCAGATCCAGGTGGATCTGGGGAGATTGGTCTGTGTCCGCACTCACGAATTTATCCATAAACAGGGGGGTCTTGAGGTAGTGTAGCTTTGCCTCCTCCTTGTTCTTCTCCTTTATCCCCTCCTCCTTGTCCATCTGCTTCATCTTCTCCTCCTCCTCTGAGCGTGCCAGATCTGTTATCCTCAGAAGCATTGCCCTCCTCGTCACTCTCTATATCATAGACTTCTTCCTTCTTTTTCTTATTCTTCATCCCACTGGACTGTTTGACATGCTCAACCCAGGTGACCATGGGTCTTCCTACGGTGTCAGTGTCGGAGAGTTTTGCATCAGCAATAGGTAAAATAAACTCCTCTGGCCATTCCTTTGTGATCTACTCCATGTATTCATTTTTTATTTTGTAGTATGACTATAACTCTTCCTTGTTCTCATCTCTACGCGTAGTGATGTAGATGAAATGTGGATTTGCAAAGAACTTTTCTATTGGTCGGTACTAGTGCAAGGTGCGTGGTGTCATGCGCGGATATGACTCAATGGTAACCTTCAATTTCTAGTGGTATGCATGAAACACGGCATTGGACTGCCACTGCTTCATCATGTCGTTGGTGTACAACAAGGTTGAAAATTGAGTGGCCAATGGCTCCGAGGGTTTGATCTCTGGGAAGGTGGCTCCTTCAAGCATTTTCTAAGCAACAAATGCGATCAAAATTATCATCCAGTTGTAGTGGAATTCATATCCCAAATCCTGGGCTTCACGGAAGTATTTCTCTAGTTCATTGATGAGGTAGCTCGCCCAATTCATCTACATTCCCTCCACATTTTCCTGTGAGGTCCAGCACAAACCCGGAGACTTGTGTGGGGGAGTTCTTCCTTATGAGATTGCTAGCTATAAGTTGGAAAGTGAGGCACACTGTGCCATGCTGTATAGAGGCTACCTTGTAACCTCGCTTTCCTTTTTTGACTTCTCTGTAAGCTTCCTTGATGCGTTGTTCCAGGGAATGTTCTAATGCCTTCTCTGGATAAAACTGCTAAGGGTCAAGTCCCTTCATGCTTAAGCCTATGATCTGATGGATCATCGTTAGATCCATAGTAATCCTCTGGTCAATCCATAGGTATCTGCCATGATAGCATGACAAGAGAATTTTAATGCTAGCGTTAACCTCCTGGTGACGACCAAAATGTGGGATCTTCATCACATTCAGCATGGTGGACTGCACCAGTCCCTTAATCTATGGTTGTGGGACAAGGCCAGCCTTCTTCCTAGTTGACTTCGTGAGATAGCAATGCAACACCAACATGGCGTAGTTCTTCCTATCTCCTAAATTGAAATCATTGTTATTAAGTAGTGGGATCTGTCCTAACTGGCTCCCAACTACAGGTATTCCTTTCCGAATGTACGCGATGAACATGGTGTACTCATAATTTTGGGGAATGTTGTCATGGTTAACGACACCAGCCAAAGGTGGGATGTACTTGGGTAAGATCGATGGGATTTGCTTTGCATTAGCCAGATCGTTGTGGTGCTTTCTTCACTCCTTAGTCATGGGGTTAACACAGCCAGAATGACATCCAGTCGAAGGTGAAGCCTGCAGTCCCCTAGTCGATGATGTCTAGACTCCTTCAAATTTCAGTCTGTCGACCATTAGCTTCCTAAGGACTTCCTCGACAGAATTTTCTAACTCACTAGTTTCACCCAACATTCGAACTTTTAAACATATGGGTCAGGGTAGGCAAACATACAAGCAAGGTCTTCTCTCAAATAATAACAGACTGCATAGCTTGACACACAAAAAATTATCTTCTTGGCTCAGTTAATCACAGGTGGAAAAAAGTGGTCTTGGCACAGTGACCAACGAGTTAAATAAGTAGGGCACCATAACAGATTCTTCCAATGGCCAGGAATGCTTCCATTAATGTGAATTTGTCCATTATGGTGCAATCTCAACATCCAAAAGTGGTCCATCTGCCCATAAATGCATTTTCTAGCCATTATCAAGCATCTTTGTAACAATCGAGGTGCCTCCAACGGTCATATATCTTCACCAAGGTGAAGTCCCATTCTGCACAATTCTGGTGTTCCAGCCAGGTCCTAATTTCGTGAACCTACCTCCTGCGAGGTTCCAGTCTGTGAAGTCTTCCATTTGTTCTCTGTAGCTTCTTGTATATTTTCCAACTTAGTTTTCTTTTTATTGAGCTTCCTTGCCTTCTTCCTAGTGATCCGAGTCTCTCTAATTGTTTATGGAATCCTCTTTCCATTCTTATTCTTATATTTCCCTAGCGTAGTGGATTCACACTATTGAGGTGCCTTAAAAGAGTCTGAAGTTAATATCCCTTCTCTTAATACTTCTTGGGTGGATATACTTCTTTCTTGCATAGATAGGTTCTTCAAGCCTTATTGCATTCTTTCAACCTTGAAAGATAATTATTTTTCCTCTTGCGTTGTTATTTTGTTCTGTTGCTTTGATGTATCGTCTCATTCTTCTATTAGTTGATCTATTTTTCTAGCTATGAAATCCCTTAGTTCTTGCGTTTTATTTTTTGTGGCCTCTTCCTCTACTTTCCTTCTAATCTGATCCTTCTCAATCCAATTCTTACCTAGCAAAAGTGGGAAAGGAGCATTGTCCCCAACAAACTTAATGACTTCAAATTCCTCTTCATTTGATGTTCCATGAACAATAATAGGAACATTAGTAACTCTTCCACATAAAGTTATCATCTCACCCTTGAAAAATCCTATCCTTCCCAATGAAGGTACTACCGTAGGATTTCCCAAAATTTCCCAAGTTCCTTCTATCGTAATATTCACTTGTGTTTCCTCATCCAAGACACAGTCGATGTCGAAGTCTTCTATTCTTTCACTTATGCATTGTTTTACTTTCAGGATATCTGGTAAACTGACATCTTTGTGAACATCCGTCATTTCTTTCAAATGTACTAATGTAGTATGAACTTGTTTTGGCCCTTGATTACAGAAGAAAGTGAAGATTAAGGAAGAAAGGTGAATTACAAACTGCGCAGAAAGCACATTGACTGAGATTGGGTCGAAGTGGTAAAAGAAGAAGAAAAGAAGGAGCGAAGTAAGGGAAAACGAGTTGTTGAATGAGAATATCGAGGAAGATAGATCAGCAAGGAAGATGGATTGTGGACAACCCAGCAAGAGGAAAAATCCACCAACAGATGCTATGAAGCACCTCGCGGGAAAGAAGGAAAGATAGGTTGGCAAAGCCCTAAAAACATGGGTCAAGTTGACCTAGGTTATTAGACACCTAGGGTTTTGGGATCTAGGGTTTTGACACCTAGATGTTTTTCATTGTAATTTATAAATAAAGGTCTAGAGGACCTGGGATGGGTTGGTTGTTCGTTGTTGGTCATTATGAGTTTGAAGAGGATTGTATTTTTTATGTCAAGTGAATATTGTTGTTGTGTAAGGAGAGTATTGTATTGTGAGAATGCTATTGTAGTGTAAGATCTTCAGTTGGGTGTGAATATCAACCATGCAGCTAGGTGCACAGGGAGGAGATAAATAAGAGAAAGAGAGAGAGATCTGCAAGCTAAGTGCGTAGATAGAACTGTATGTTTTCCTATAATATCAAGAAACATAGTTCTATGGACGTAGACTTAGGGAGAGGGTGAAACTTGTATATATTGTTGTTCTGTGTGATTGATGTTTTGTTCTTTTTCTTTCTGTTATTCTGTTATTGTATCATTGTGTTAAATATGAGATATAGCTCGTGTAGTAGGCTTAAAGGAGATAAAGAATAACTAGATCTCTCTGTGTTGTTCCTTTGAATCCACTTTCATTTCCTCTGGTTGTAGACACTTGTGTCCTACAACCCCCTATTTCTACTTTGGGTGAGACTGCATCTACCCCATAGGTGTTGCCGAAAGGGCCAGCAGTTAGGGCTTGTTGATGAGTTGTTATATTTGAACCCTGGGTCTGCCCCTGTGCCAACAAATCGTTCAGTTGTCGGGAAGTAGTTGTACCTATGGAATATTTGGTTTATATTCTAATGATTGCAGCATTTACAAATATGGATGACACAGACGTTGTGCAAGATAGGCTTGTGCAGTTGGTCGAACTGGAGAAAGACAGATTCATTGGAGGATTTCACTAGAAGGTACAAAAGGAATGAGAAAAGTCTTATCACAACATACATATCAAGAATAAATCATTAATCAAGGAGATATGGTATTGCTATATGACAACAAGTTCATGAAACATCCAGGGAAGTTCAGGACACATTGGCTTGGGCAATATGAGGTTTCCTATGTTACAGAAGGAGGAGCTGCGCAGTTGAATACTTTGAAGGGAGAATGGAAGGAAGGATTGGTAAATGGGAGCCGATTGAAATTGTACTGTGACAAACAGTTGCCTCACAACTATCAGTAAAAGAATAAGAAGAAGGGTCTAGGTACCAGGCATGGTTGAAACTAGGTACCAGACATAGAAAAGACAGTCTACACAAGGAAGAGAGGAACAAAACAAAGAGCACAGGCTGCTCTGCACACTCTAAAGATGAAGTAAACAGAAGGATCAGACCTGCAATGCCTCGAGACGAGTCACAGGTGAGTGTTGGGGGAATGTTGGCCCTTGATTTTGGAAGAAACAAAAAGTACAAACTATGTGGAAAGAACATTGATTGAGATTGGGTCGAAGTGGTCAAAGAAGAGGAAAAGAAGGAGCGAAGTAAGGGAAAACAATCTGTTAAATGAGAAGATCGAGGAAGAAATATCAAAAAGGAATATGGATTGTGGACAACCCAACAAGAAGAGAAAGCCACCAACGGATGCTTTGGAGCACCTCGTGGGAAATAAGGAAAGACAAGCTGGTGAAGCCCTGAAAACGTGAGTCAAGTTGACCTAGGGTTTTAGACACCTAGGGTTTTGGGATCTAGGGTTTTGAAACCTAGATGTTTGTCATTGTGATGTATAAATAAAGGTCTAGAGGACCTAAGATGGGTTGGGTTTTCGTTGTTGTTCGTTCTGAGTTTGAAGAGGATTGTATTTTTTATGTCGAGTGATTATTGTTGTTGTGTAAGGAGAGTATTGTGTTGTGAGAATACTATTGTAGTGTAATGTCTTCAACTGGGTGATAAGATCAACCCTTCTGATAGGTGCATGAGGAGGGGAGAAAGAAGAGAAAGAGAGAGAGATCTGCAATCTATGTGCACAGATAGAACTGTATGTTTTCTTATAAAATCAAGAAACACAGTTCTATGGACGTATCCCTAGGGAGAGGGTGAACCATGTATATCTTGTTGTTCTGTGTGATTGATGTTGTGTTCTTTTGCTTTCTGTTATTCTATTATTGCATAATTGTGTTAGATCTGAGATATAGTTCGCGCAGTAGGATTAAAGGAGATAAAGAATAACTATATCTTTGTGTGATGTTCCTTTGAATCCACTTGAATTTCCTCTGGTTGTAGACACTTGTGTCTTGCAATCCCCTATTGCTACTTTGGGTAAGACTGCATCTTCCCTGTAGGTGTAGTCGAAAGGGCCAGTAGTTAGGGCTTGTTGGTGTGTTGTTAGATTTGAACCCTTGGTTTTCCCCTGTGCCAACAACTTCCTTTGATTTTTTCTCTTTATGACTTTCTAACTTGCTCTTAGTCTCTTGACTTTCTTCATAGTTTTCTTGTCTCATGTTCATCCTTTCAACTTTAGCAATCATCCTTGGACAATCCACAAATAAGACCTGCACTAGGGAATTCCTTAGCAAGGTGTCTCAGTCTTCTGTAGTTATAACACAAAGTTAATCTTCTTTTTCTTTTAAACGTTCACCAACCTCTTATGTACTGTGTACTAGGATCATAGTGTTGGACCTGCAATCTGCAAAAAAAGTTCTATGTTCTTGCATCCACTTATTAGTCTAAAAATTCTTTATATGCATGGGAATAACATATCTTTCTTCATTTCTATTAAATTTACCCAAATCAGCTCTTTCTTTCAATGACACCCTAGCCTTCAGACTAGGACAAAATCTATTAAACATACTTAAATTCATGCTTTCGAAAAAAACATTTTCACTTATATTTCTCTTGTCAAAGAACAAATATTTACCTCTTCTAGGATCTTACCTCTTTTCTTCAGATCAACTTACTTTCCTAGAAAAAAAAATTGGAAGTTAAGTAGAGTATTGTGAACTTTAGCAACAGATCTATGCACAAATATTCTCTTTTCTTTACTTCAGTTCCCAGCAATCACAGTTTCAGGTCCTGGAAACAGAACCATTTTTTGGCACAGGGGCAGACCCAAGGTTCAACGCTTAACAACGCACCAACAAAACCTCGACTATCGGCCCTTTCGGAAACACCTACAAAGAAGGCGAGGTCTCACCCGAGGTAGAAGCAAGGGGGGGTTACAAGATGCAAGTTTTTGTAACCAATATGGGACACAGATCTGTGATAATAACACTTTGAACAATCGCCTATTAACACGTAGAAGATGCCATGCATTATTTCACTAGATTACGTAACATCAAAGGACTTAGTCATAGATAAATCAACATTGTAATAGTGAATTATCATATAACCTAAGAACTTAGCACTTAGAATTATAAGTTATATCTAGCATCCATTTATCCTTAACACAGGTAAAGAACTAAGCAACAAAATATATATCTACCATACATAATAATCAAGGCACTAAGCAAATAAATAACACAGCACAAACCAAACCAAAGACACAAGATATACATGGTTCACCCCAGTGTGGGGCTATGTCCACCAACTGCTTTGCCTTCTTTATTATTCATCTAGATCTTACATTCATTTTCTCCTATGCACTAAGCCACGAAGCTGAGCTTCACACCAGAATGGAGATCTACACACTGAGCACCAGATCCTCCTTCCAAAACTAGGTCAAGGCACACAACCAACTCTCTATTGAGCACAAAGCCTTAACACATATACATTATGTTGCACAAAGAAACTCAAAACTACTTGCACTTAGCTATAAGAACTTATCTTCCCCTTCTTCGCTTGTTGTCTACTTCTACCATACATTCTTAATTATTTATACTTTTACAATCCCTTACAATAAGGCCTAAACATGGGTGTTATTAGATAAATCGGTAGGTGCAGACACTAACTGATCTCCCTAGATCCACCTAGATCTAGAACAAAACACACCAGAACATGATGCTTTCCTTAAGTTTTAAATGTTGAATTTACTAACTAAAGAGGGATAGGTGACATACCATTTAAACATAGCTTCCTCTCGCTATGGCCATCCTAGCTCCGTTCCAACACTCATAGAATGATGATCCTGCAAAAGAACACAACCAACCAAAGTGATAGTAATAACATGAACTCAATATAAACCTATGTATGTGATCAAGGAATCATACAATAAAACACAACAAGCTTTATTGGAAAGAATCATATTACTGTATCATATTAAATGTGAAAGAGATATTACAACCATGGCCTTGATGTCGTAAGGTCCCTTCCAACTGTCCATTCTCCACACACTTCTTGCTCCAAGGATTCTGATACCATGGATCCAATAGCTACTCACAATCTATCTTGACAAAGCAAATCTCAAAGCCACTCTAACCAAGCTAACAATCCTAAGCCAAGAACGACTTAGCCCTTCTCCATGAGAGCTCTTCTCCTTTTATAAGATAAAGAGGATAAGGTGAGGAGGTTAGGATGATCCCACTAAGTCATGAAAGTGAGTAAGATCCAAACCATTCGAATGCCACCTCACCATGGAAGTTTCTCCTTCTAGAAGATTCGAGAAAATGCTCATTTTTCCCACGTGTAAGCATCCTCGCACCCTACCTATAGAGAAGACTGTGAACTCCTCATGACCTAGCTATGATGCAGCCTACGAGAATCAGGTATTCTCGCACCATAGCTATAATGCAGCCTGCGAAATTCCTTTTTTATAGGGTTTTTACAAAGGAAAATGAAACTTCTTTTCTCAAGAAAAGTTCTTCTCTCTTCTTTCTTCAGCAACTTAGGCACTGACCCCTCTGAAGGAAACAGATAGGTTTACATCATTAACGGTCATAGGGATGACAAAAGTAATGTGTAAAAGAGATCCCCCCAAAGTATGAATTTAGAACAAAGTGATAGCTGAAATACTTTGTCGAGTGTGTGTAGAGAACAAGGAACAGTCAGTCGGAACCCTGCCAACAAATAAGGAAATATAGTATAATAATATATCATCACTGAGGTAGGCATTCCCATACTCAGAATACAAATGACGCAAAGCATAAATGCTGACATGGAAATATCCATGTCAAGTAAGACATGTCATGGCCACCAAACATACATTGTGGATCCATGCCAATATGACTCAAATCTGAACATAGCCACCAAAAAATACACTATGGATCTATGTGTTAAAGACTCAAATTTGAACATAGCCATGAGGTATACAATGTGGATCTATGTAATAGTACACTGAGTATACTCCAACACAACCTAGATCTATCAGAAAATGTCTAGGGTCTTCATCTCCACCACTCTATAGTACGAATCTAACCATGTGAATATATGTGTTGAATTCTAACATGGTAGAAACCACTTGATTACTGGTCATTATTGTATACCGTTAACAAGTGCGAGGGAAATCACCATTAATTTCAATGACTCCCAAGGTACTCTGGTACAATCCAACAAATGTGAATCAATGAACTGAGGTTGAACACTCAACGAAATCTCTCAATCAGGGGTCGATAATGAAAACCCACTGTCGAAAGCAAGGAAACATGCCATTGAAGCATGCAAGTTTCAAGGTACCAATTGGTTTCTAAGTCTAATTACTAGATAATGAGTTGAAGTCGATAGGAAAAGACTCGTCACAGGAGGGCCTTAATGTATCCCACATCAATGACACGAAACAAGTAATAATATTTGATGTAGATCAGAGTAACAAGTGATTCAAGACTGACTCAAGGATGGCTGACGTAATAGAAGGCTTAAAGACTACAGAAATGGCCGACGCAAAAGAAGGATTTATGGGTTGGACTTCATTTTGAACATATTGACGACACGACAATTGTCTTGGAAACACTGACTCAACAACAGGGATCACAAACCAATTTGTAATCTTCTGAAGGAGTATGATCAAGAGATGAGTGGGTTTTCCAACCTAGAAACAAAGAGATTGAAAGGGTGTCATGTTCAAAGGTGACTCTTCCATGGAATACAGGTTTAGACACATTTCTTTCCCAATTTTTTCCCCCACCGTTTCTGGCAAGTACCTCTTTATTTTTACACAAGATTGAGGAGGATAACATATGCTTGTAATGTAAGCTCATCCTTTGGATGAGTCCCTCGAAGTATGTTTAACGAACCCTAGGAAGGAGTGGTTCAGTCCCATATAGGCCTTTGAATGTTTGTTTTATGAGTCCAAAGAAAGAAAAATCGGGTGTTTTTCATGTTTAGAGAGTCTGAAAAACACTTAAGGAGAACTCTCTCAGTTCCTTTTTCATAAAGTAGTCTGATGAGACCAAAAAAGAGATAAACTATCACTCAACAGATGTTTTCTTCAAATACTTTAATGAGCGTGAAGAGAACAAGGTCATTGGGCAATATTTTCATGTTTAGAGAGTCTGAAAAGAGCTTAAAGGAAACTCCAGGGGGTTCCTTTTTCGTATAACCTTTACGAGTCTGAAAAAGTGATGAAAGTATACTCAGTTACATTCTTACATATTTGTGAGCACAAGAAAGAACAAATACTAACCTCGGTAACTTATTCTCATGTATTTACAAGCATGAGAAAGAACAAAGACTAAGCTCGGGATTGTTTTCATTTTTATGCAAGCTTTAAAACAGAACAAAACTATGCTTGGGATAGATTTTATTTTTACACAAGCTTAAAAACTAAACTAAACTATGCTTGGACCTGGTTTCATTTTTACGCAATCTTGAACCAAAGGAAACTATGCTTGAGGTAAGTGGTTTCATTTTTACACAAGATTGAACCATAGAAAACTATGCTTGCGACTTCCCAACACATAACATAGGGATGGTTGGTACTTAGCCCCCAGCTTAAGAAGCTAGTAGTTTAACTTCAACATGAAGTCCAGAGGCTGAAGCCAAATTCCCCCCAAGCTTCATTTCATCCAACTGCAAAGGAGAATGAAATGAAGCTTCAAATACTAGACG
>SNQJ01S0026881.1:123495-156490 GCA_010110895.2 Picea sitchensis
TCATAAGGTATAAAAGCAGGATCAAGGACTATAGTGAACCAAAGATCCACTAAATTGTGTGAACAATCATAAAGAAGCCACAGATAAGTCTACAATAATAATAAAAACTCAGGATATGAAGCCACTAACGGAGGGTGTTTCCGGTTGCAACCATGTCTCTGTAAACCTTTTCCGGATCGTGAATCAATACAACAACAACTTCAGATACAAAGCATTTCTAGATCCTCTGATATATGCAGGTAGCCTTTTAAAAATGACCAGATATAGTCAAAAAACTTCTTTTTGACTTTCTTCTTCAAGAATAGTGTTTAGACTTGGTTTGATAATTTATAATCATCCTATTTCAGAAGATTTCACATCATTCCAACTTGAATATCTCGAATCTGGGCAAAATTTTGAATATTTTGGTTAAAACAGCTTTCTGTGGTTAACGATATTCGGATTTAAGCACCTTATCTATTGAAAGAACCCCTTTTTGGTGGTTAATGAGCACTCACAGGCTCGCCTAAACCACCGAAAGGTGAAACACTTTCAGAAATCAAAATTTCAAAATTTCAATTACCTGTATTACTGCAAACGACTTCACAGCTTCTTGGAAGAGGCCCCCTTCTCTCTGACTAGACTTGTAACTTCATCATGATGTATTTCAAACTGTATTTCTCCCTCCATGGAGCTGGCAATTTTGGCAAGGGTTTCCAAACCTGCATGATCCTGTGCTGGAGGTCGGTAGACTGCTGTTGTGGTTGAGTATGGCTATGTATAGGCTTCAGCCTATAAATATTCTTAAGCACACCTTCGTTTTGCAAATTCCAATTGATCTAGATCAACTTTCCTAAATCCTTTTACAATATGCATCTATCCCAAGACATAAATCTCAAGGATTTGATTCTGATGCCAGCTGACTAATCTGTTATGTTAGATGATCCATTTTTTGGTTTTTACTCCACCAATTTCCATTTTCAGATGGTTTCTCATCCTGATCTTTTGGTAATACTTTATGGCGCCACAGATTCATCCTCCTCTGTCCCTCATGCTGAGGTTAGACTCTCTGAAAGAATTTGTTCCAAAAATACATCATTGATTTCAGCTATATATACTTGCCATCCAAAATAATATCTCCATTGCCTTCTAAAGAAAACCTATCTCTGTCAACGTGTGCTGCACCCAGCTACACAATAAAAGAAAATATTTGCAAACTTAAGCTCTTTTGTATGACTAACAAAAGTGACTCTGGACAACCAATACCAGAAACACACAAAACAACCATATTGTGCACTATGTTCAAAGGAATCATTGAAGGTTGGAACTATAATCTAAAGAACTAGCACGGACCCATTCTGCTACCAAAAATAGGGATTTCCTCCCCAAGTACACATTCCAACATAGCCATGATAGATTGATGTTTTTATTTTTATATCAAATCTATATGATGCAAGACTATTATATCTACACGTCTCAACGCAATCAAAGATTCTCTCAATGGCCCACGTGGTATCAATCTTCTATTGCCCCAAAGGGTTATACAGTTTACCATTACAATCTCCAAGTCCCTGGACAAGCTCCAATACTTTCTTGCTTCTTGAAATGACTAAAATTGGTGTGGATGTTGTTCTCTTTATTAGGGACATAAAAGGGAAACAAAAGACCCTGAAAAACTCATTTCTAAGAACTCTGCATGCCATCATCCAGAATGACAACTCCAATTCCATTCCCAGTTTTTTTAGCAGTCACCTTGGACTCCCTAAACTGGCAATTATGTTCTGCCCTGTCTCCTCTTCTATGAAATTCCATCACACCATATCTATGAAAAAGAATGCAGTAATATTCAACTTGTTTAGATCTGATCCATTTTTTGTAGAAATACCAATTAGATGTCTTTGAAGCATTCTGGCTTCTTCTCCACCTGCATAGCCCCTGGTAAGAATGAGAGGACAAAGCCCGTCCTCCGAAAGGAGAAATGCAAGGAACTCTATCATTGGGGTCTTTCCATTTCCACCCCATGTCAAATTGCCCACACTTATCACAGGCACTGCCAACCGTTTCTGTTTGAATAAACCTCAGAGATATAGCTTCTTGCGGGCTTGGAGAGCAACTGCATAGAGGTGAGATGTTGCTGTTAGAAAAGGAAACAAACAAAGGTAAAGTGGGGATACTTGCTGATTTGGTGCCATGAATATTGAGTCACTGATTTAAATGTCTAAAATATGGTTCATTATTTTTTGCCATAAAAATAGCGATATGATTGCTACGTCTGTCCTGTTGTTTTTCATTGGTCCCATTGGAAATCCATATCGGCCCTTCATTTCATAGCTCGTAAACCCGAAGTATCCCCTTCCTGTAATGAACGCTCGCTCACTGTAACGGTCGTACTATTATTTTCCCGTCCCTTGCTCCCACAGATAAAATACTATAAGCCACAGGTGATTGTGGTTAATAAAGCCAGATACGGAGAAACTAAACAAAAAGGGCAGTCCTGGGATGGAAGCCCGTAGATCTAACAGTAGAGAGCGGTGATCGATTTGTCTAGTTTAAATTATTGTAACCTAGCACTCCTCAAATAGCAAGCGCTAATTACCATTCATAAATAGCAGGCTTTAATTTAGTGGCAAGTGCTCAATAACTTGGATTCAGATTCGTTCAAGCTTTATTGTGCTTATTTGACTTTCGGGGCAAGGTTGTGGGTAGGATAATAGGTATAGTGGTTTTTTTATATTGAGGTAAAGTGGGAATTGGTAGGAGGCAGTTCTGTTGAGGAGGAAATGGAAATGCAGGATTAGTTGCTTATCTGGGGTTGAATATGACAACAACACTAGATACACAGCTCATAGGAGGGAGCTTGGCTCCAGAGCACTGAAAAGGCACTGAAGATAAATTCGATAATCTGGGTGTACACCCTCTTCATGAAGACGGAGAAGAGGACTCTTCAGTAGGGAAAATATAAGTCTTGGCAATGATTGCAACTATGGACAATGTGAAAATGCAACATCAAGTGAACCAGTGGTACCGGGCTTCCCAAATTCAACAATCTTGTAGGCATCATTATATTGAGCTATGAGAATGACAAGCCAGTCATGCAGTAACAATTTTCCCTCCTTCACACCTTTCTCCAAGGAAGTTGAAATCACCTTGTGAACCAGGATAGAAAGTATAACTTCTGTATCAGCACTGTCATACAGATCATTGATATTTCTCGCTACTCCATATTGCAGTGTGCGTATTCTTAACCTCCGCTTATGTGAATACTTGGCCTGTCTGGGGAAATAGATCCTTTCTTGAAATTTTCTTCAGGAAGTACAATGACTGAATATTGAAATGCAAATTGCAAAACAGGGGGAGCATCTGAGTTCCTGCTAAATCATTGTTGTTCTCAAAATCAAAATCATAGGCATAAGTGGCATATGTATCACAACAGGTAATATGTTGTACATTGTCATATTGTGGATCTGGGAAAAAGTGGCCGTGTGAGTGACCAGGTCTGAATTCGGGTGATGTTCTGAGCCTCAATACACAAGCAAAAGAATATGGATGACTCAACATTCGATATAAATCCTGAGGAAGTGTTGAATCATTAGTGCTTGAATATAAAAACAATGAACCACCACTTTCCATGCTTAAGAACTTGAGTGAAGCCAAGTCTGTGTATTCATTTGTAACAGCAAATATATCAACGCAGACACCTGCTTGAAAATACATAGCAGCCAGATCCTTGTAAAATGGAGTATGTTTTGGAAGCAATGCACGGTCAACATCTTCATTATCAATACCATGCCTTCCATTTTCTTTAAAAGCATAACCTGTATGTCCTCTTCTGAGATGAAGATTTAATTTATACTCATGTATGTAGTAGTTGTCACAACCCTCATTAGGACAGGCAAAAGGGAGATCTAAAGGGACAGAGCCATATACTAGAGTTGGAACCTTTGGATGAAGAAACTTCCTTTCAGTTTGAGGGGGCAGCTTCACCGCATTTGCCAAATTCTTCTCATGCATCCCTACAACTTATTCAAAATGTAATAAAATGTTGAACACAAGTTCCTGTTGCAAACTACTAGACTGAAAAGGATCTCATGCTCGATGATGAGATTATTTTCTATCTATTCCTACTCTAACCAGTAGAGGCAGATTGATCAAGTAAAACTGAATTTCCAATGAAGCCAAGTAAGAAACCGATTTACTGATATCTTGTTTAATCTTGACTTGAAAAATATTAGAAACCATATCATACAGAAATGGAGTTTGACAGGGCAGCAGAACCAACCTTCCTTCAAAGACAGATTGACATATGTTCTACTCAAATACTCACAATATTCATCAAAAGGATCAGCGAAGCTGTAAAGAAAAACCTCTTCTTGTTGTTTGAGCTGAAAATAAAAAAATCTCTAGGTATTCTCTTTCCCATGAAGACTGGCACTTTCAGCTATCTGTAAATCTGAAAATGGTTGTAGACTAATTTCTGTACTAATCATGGATTGTTTGATATCTACTACAGATTCTAGATCAAGAATGATAAGTATCGATGGTGAAGGAAAGAACAACTGCTTCTGAATTTCTTGGGATACTAAATTTATATCAGCAATTTCTTTATCAAAATCTGAAGCCTCCTTAATCCCATAGTCAAAACTATAAGAGACATTCGAATCAATGACAAATGTGTCTATAATATGACTATCACCAACATCTTTACAATCAGAATAAATACTAACTGAATGCTGGATGTGGAATGCAGATTCTTTACAACAGTTATCAAAAATAAGATCAACTGAGTAAAACTTCTCGTAATATGAATTGAAGGCCACATGAAAATCCTTCAGAGAATGAATACTAAGATTAGGAAGATATTGACACCATTCACGAGCATTTTCTTCTAAAGAAAATTTGAACAACTTGATCAAGACATCTTCATGAACAAAACCATGTTCAAGCATGCATTGATGAAAATTGAATAAGTGTTCACTGGGATGATCATACTTACTTCCTCTGAATCTGGGAAGATAATGATCCCATTCATTTATAGCTGGCACTAGATGTGGAAAACTGGCTATATCTAAAAAATCACAGAAAGCATACCTCTTAACTAAGATCTTTTCCATTTCATACCAGTGGAGTCACCAACAGAATTCTGAACAATGGAGTCGCCACTGAATTCGTCCTCATGGAGTCGCCAGATAGATGATTACAACCAAACGATGTCCAGGCTTTGTCTATCATCAAAGCTAGATCTATGTCGTCTCCCAGGGAAGCTGACCTTCGATCTCCTCTCCCCGGCAATGGCGCCAATTTGTTATCACTCCAGGAAACTCTCCTAGGCTGTAAGTCGGAGATGCCTGGTAACTAACCTAGGTCAGAAGTCGGAGATGCCTCGGTAACTAACCTTTGGGAAATATTTTCTTAATAATTGATGTGGTTTTGATCAAGATGAATATCTAGGAACTAGACTGCAGGTTCAAGACTATCTAGAAATATAAAATCTCACAAGGCCTTCTAGTAATGCAATGCATTGGGTTTGATTAAATGGTAGAGAAGATAGTTATTGAACTAGATTATACCTATATAAAACAAGTATAATGGGTTTAAGAACTAAGGAAATAACTTATGATTTTCAACTTAATCAATCAATTAGTGAGATGATAGTTACATGTAGATTAAACAAGCATCAATAAAGAACATTCACCCATAAGATATCAGAGAACAAAAGAAAAAGTCTTACAACACAAATGAAGGAAGCTTGCAATGTTTCATATAATAAGAATAAGTCTCTCTTACAAGAGCAGATGATGTAGAACCCAAAATCAAACCCCGGTTCATCTTCATTCTAAGCTTTATAGCTATTAAAGTAGTTCTGATCCTAAAAATGTGGATCAAATCAACCAAAAATAGTAAGTCAAAATTCAATTGCAAAAGAAGTGGGATGCTTCCCAAAATGAGGCAAATCCCATTTCTCTCTCTCTCTGATTGTTGGTGTAGTGTAGAACAGCCCTCCCAAGGTTAACTGACGTGACTCTCTTCCAAGACGTAAAATTCAAATTTGCTGAGGTGTGCCAAAATCCCTATATTTTTGCCTTTGAAAAATGTACCAAACTTGATTAAAACACCTCTTCTTTGCCTTTATCCATCAAAGTAACCATTGGATCTGACTTGATAATTTGCCACCTGTCTATTCCAAGAGGTTTCATCTCATTATGATTCAAAAATTCCTGATCTGGGCGAAATTTCAAGTATTCTGGTTAAAACAGGCTTTCGGTGGTTAACATAGAAGACTTCTGGATAAATTAACCACCGAAAGCGCAGCTTTTGGTAGTTAATGAACAGTCGTCCTGTTCGCCTAAACCACCGAAAAGGAAAGTTTTCCAGAAATAATCTGCTTTGGGAAAAATCAATTTTCTCAGCCGTGGAATGTCCATTTTGCATGCTCCAATAGTCGATCGACATCTACAGATCATAATATTTCCAATGGTGCAATTATATTTTGATTTGGAGCTAGGGAATCTAGTCAAATTTTTCCTACAAGATTAGGCATCATTTTTTTTTTAAATGCCAGTGCGTTTTTTGGTCGCTAACAGCTTCCATTTTCTATCATTTTAAAATAAACACAGTGATCAGAATGACATCTACTATAACCTTGTTTTGTCATAAACCCATCAAACTTCAAATACCACTGCCTTGGATATTTCTTTAGGCCACACAAACTCTTCTTCAACATGCACACCAAATTCTCCTTTCCTTTGACCTCATACCCCTATGGTTGTTGCATATAAATCTATTCCTCCAAATCCCCAAGGAGAAAAGTTATTTTTACATCTAACTGTTCAAGATGAAAATCTTCTACTTCCACAAGACTTAAAATAGTCCTAATCGAAGTCATATTAACAACAGGAGAAAATATTTAATAAAAATATGTACCTTTATTTTTTGCAAACCCCTTTACAACAATTTTAGCCTTTTATTTATTTTTACCTCCATCTTCTTCCTTCAACCTGTAAACCCATTTATTATGCAATGTTATTTTTCCTGCAGGAAACTAAACCAAGTCCCAAGTCTAGTTATTTACCAAGGATTCCATTTCCTCTTTCATTCCTTTCTCCCACTTGTTTTTAGTTTCTACCTACATTGCCTCTTCATAACTCTATGATTCACCAGAATCAGTCAAAAATAAATAATACAATGAAGGAGAGTATCATTCATGGTGTCTACTTAACCATGTATATATTCTAACAACACTTGTAGGAGTTTGAGGTACATATTTCTCCTGTTGTTGTACATTTTAATTTTTTGGTACCTTTGGAATTTATTTTTGAATAATCTCATCAAGCACTATGTATTCTGGTTTTTCTTTTTCTTGTTTTGTTTCCTGCAACTAATCTGTGTACATGACCTTGTCATTGAATATGACATCTCTACTCCTACTGATTTTTCTATTTTCATAATCCCATAAGTGATAACCAAAATCATTAACATTGTATCCAATAAATGTACACTTCTTGTATTTTTCCTCAAGCTTTGTTCTATTTTCTTTATCAATATGGACAAATGCTTCACAATCGAAAGTATTCAAAAAAGAATAGTTTAAATTTTTACCTATCCATGCCTCCTCTGGAATTCCACCATCCAAATAGCTTGAAGGTCCTTTTTTTATTAAGAAAACAATAATATCTACAGCATCTGCCCAGAACTGTAAGGGCAACCCAACATGAAATATCATACTCCTTGCACACTCCATGATTGTGTTGTTCATCCTTTCTGACACACCATCTTCTTTTGGTGTTCCTGGAACTGTTTTCTCTCTATGAATTCCATAGTATGAACAGTAATCGGCAAACTCCTGGTTGCAACATTCACCTCCATTTTCTTATCTGAGACACTTCAACCTTTTTCCTGTCTCATTCTCAACCAAATCTTTCCATTTCTTAAAAGTACTAAAAAAATCATATTTGTATCGAATGATATAAACCAAAGTTTTTCTAGTTGCATCATCAATAAAAGTAACATAATAATGAGAGCCACCAAGAGATGATACTGGAATTGGTCCCCATACATCTGTATGCACAATCTATAACCTTTCACTCTTATTTTGTTTTCCAACTCTGAGAAATCTGACTCTCTTTTATTTTCCATAAACACAGTGCTCACATAAATCCAAATCATTTTGTTTAAAATTTGGCAACAAATTTATTTTGTGAAGTATTTGCATCCCCTTCTCACTCATGTGTCCAAGACTACGATGCCACATTGTTGTATCCACTCTTGTAGAAGCTAAAGAGATGGAAGAGTCAGTATTACCAGTACATAAATACAATGTACCTACCTTCTCTCTTTTTTCTATCACCAGTGATCCTTTGGTGACCTTCCACACCTTATATGTAAATATAGATATACAACCTTCACTTTCCAACTTCCCTGTTGAAATTAGATTTTTTATTAGATATAGAACATGTCTTACCTCTTTCAACAACCATTGGTTTCCATTCTTTTTCTTTATTTGTACCTTACCTATTCCAACAATTTTACATGGTGCATCATCACCCAAATGAACCTGTCTAAAACCACCTTGAACATAATCTAGAAAATGTTTCCTATGGGGTGTGGCATGAAATGAAGCCTCTGAATCTACTACCCAATACTTAGAAATATTATCTATAGAAAGAATCAAATCATCTTGTAACACATCACATGTTACATTTGCTACCTGATTTTTCTCTTGTTATCCATATCTTTGTTTCTTTGGAGCTTTGCAGTCTTTCTTCAGATGTCCTTTCTTCCCACAATTCTAGCACTCTATCTTTCTCGATCTATATTTGGATATGCCCTTCCTATAATTCCCATGGTTCCCTGATCCCTTTCCTCTATTATTTTTTATTCTCCTGTTCTCCACAGTCAACGCATTACCTGATGTCTCACCTGCAATTTTCCATAAAATTCCCTCACTAAGGATAACACCAACAACATCATCAAATTTTAGAGTGTTTGAACCAGAGACAGAGTTAATTACATCCATGACCAAGCCATTCCATCTTTCTGCCAATGAGTGCAAGATTAGAAGATCCCTAAACTCATCATCAAATTCCACTTTTACATAACTTAGTTGATTAGTAACCATATTAAATTCATTTAAATGATCTGCAACAAACCCACCTTCTAACATCTTCATATTAAATAATCTCTTCATTAGAAATACCTTATTAGACACCGAGGGTTTTTCATATAGTTTATCCAATTAGAAATAATCGCTTCATTAGAAATACCTTATTGGACACCAAGGGTTTTTCATACAGTTTAGACAATGCATCTATCATCTCCTTCGTTGTCTTTTCTTTTGAAATATTGAAAGACACCAACGTTGTCACGCTCAGCCGTATTGTTCCTAGTGAGTTTCTGTCAAGAACCTCCCATTCTTCATCCTTCATGTCTGTCGACTTCTTTTCTATTATTCCCAATGGTAGGAATATATCCTTCTGATATAAATAATATTCCATCTACATCTTCCATAACTGGTAGTTTTGGTCATTAAATTTCTCAACCCTAAACTTTCCATATTCCACCATTTCTCCCACTCAAACCAGGAACCCTCTTTTCCTACAAGTTACCTTTCTCTCTAATACCAGTCATTATAAAAACATGATTGCAGAGAAATAAATTAAGACAAATGCATAAATAAAACAAAGAAGATACAAAATACAATAGAGACACAAATAGACATGGTTCACCCAGTGTGGGCTACGTCCACTAGAGAAATTGTCAAGTCCTTCCTTTTTATTATTAAGAAAAATGAAGGGATACAACCGACAACACACCTACTATGATCCAGGAGGATATCAGTGTCCACCCACCTTGTCCAACTAGCTCAAAACATGTGTTTTTGGAAACTTACAATTTTTAGCAGTTTCTCGGTTCCTAAACTTCTAAGGCCATTTTGAGAGCCTAAACGATGTTTTTTCATGACAAGGAACCTCAATGAATCTTCTCATCAATACCTTTCCAATGAGATATCGTGCACCCTAAACGAAGATCGTATACAAAAGTTATGACCCCGAGAAGTTGATGTACTAACTTACCCCAACGGGGCCCACATGTCTATTGGCGCTTCATCTCCTAGGGTTAGGTTTTTGGATGTCTAGGGTTTTGGAATTCATATTTATTGTAAAAAGGAATTCAGATCCTCATTGTACTCATCTTCTTACAAATGAGTGTAGCTGTCACATATCTTCTCAGAGATAAGATACCACCATTCTAGCAATATTTTTTTTGGTCTGCATTTTACAGTTTTCAACATATTTCTTATTTAATAGAAGCCAAGTTTTACAATATCTCTATTATTGTTCACTGTGTCTCTACATTATTATTATGAATCTTTGGTTTCATTTCATTATGCTCATAAATACATATCAGTGGTATCAAAGTGTTCTACTCCTTGTCGGTTTTTTTAATGCATGTTCCTGACACGATCAGGGTATAGAGTGTTGGGTCTCGAGCTTGTTTCTTTTGAGGACAACTACTCTCGTACACCCAAGAAACCATCCATGGAGGGAGTAAATAAATATGATGGGATAGGATATCCTTTCAAAATGTTGCTCGAGGAATCCCTTGAGCGATAGAGGAATAGGATGATGGATATCTTTGCACAAATCCTTGGATGGATTTCGACAAGCGACACATCCACCTCAAGTGGTGATCCAAAATCAGATCCAGGAGCTTGATGGGGCTCAGAAAGGCCTAAAAATAAAATATCTCAGAATGGATTCAAAATGGACATGTGCATAGGCCTCGTTGATGTGAACCCAATGCAACTTGAACGGGCTCAAACGGACGTCTTGAGCTCAATTTATGGTGATATAATTGTTTTGCCAAACATGAAAAAAAATGTTGACTGTATAGACTGTACAATGCCACGTGGCAGCTAACTATACAGGCCATATGGCCATAAAACTGACGTTTCAGGAACAGTTGATAGGCTAAATAGGCATATGAATGCTAATGTGGACAGGACAGGTGAACCAACTGGATGCTAATGTGTCACCCAGCTTGCCCACACATGGTTCTTGATAGCTATATCATAAAACTTATATATAAGTTTGTTTGTTGTGTATTTGGGCGGAGGTAAGGGTTTGGGGCCTAGCCCTAGCCCCCAATCACAAGGTTTATCCACATGTTCATGTATGTATTAGTTGGTGCAGTTGTACCGAAGGTTCTAGCCCCCGTCTTGTGGACGATCCCATAGAACCCGGTCCTTAAGTTGTGGTGTGGATATTTGGAGTTTAGCCAAAGTTTCAACACCTTATCCCATGTGAGCCTTGTTTTACGTTGGTTGTTGGTGCGGGTTTAGACCCTGGTCCCATTGGTTGCACCATAAGACCGAGAATTGCTAAGGAGGGGCCAGCGCGCAACCCCTAGGGGGGTTGGTGCTTGGCCATATGACCTCATGTGACAGTGAAAAGTGGGTGCGCACCCAAGATAGAGAGGCGTATGCCCAAATTTTGTTACAAAGTGGTTTTTTTCACTTTATTATAGTGATTTTGATGGATAATAGGACTATTTTTGGAGATTTTTGGCCCTTTTTGGGGGATATTGGGCCCTTTTTGTGGCCAGATCTTGGGGGGAGGTTGGGAGATGGTTACCAACTTCAGATATATATAAAAATGCCTTATTAAGGCCATAGGAAGAGATTCAGAGCAAGTTTATGCTGAATATTTTCCAAGCCAAAGCCATTTTTATGTAGGGAAGTTGTTGAGGAGCGCACCTTTGCAGGCCATTTCTGGGAGCTCTAGTCATCCGATTTGAGTGTCGTTTCTTCTGTTGTGTTCTTGAGATCTAGTAGAACAAGACTAGATCAGTTTTGTAACCTTTTGACACTGTTGTGATGCACTTATTGAGATTTTAACATAAATAATAAATCCTCACCCACTAAGGCAAAGGCCCAGAGACGTAGGCGAGATTGTCGAACTAAATTATCACATTGGTGCTATGGTTTGTTGTTTTCTTATGCTGCATTTCTGTTCTATACATGTTTATATGTCTTATATTCTTCTTCTATAACTTCTTCCTCTTTCTTTAATCTTTATAAATGGTTAATCAACACATGCTTAATAACTCAACCATAGACGTGTAAAAGATATTTTCGGATCAAGAGGAGGCGTCGCCCCCTTCAAGGTACAAATCAATTTTTATATTCCCATATTTGAAGGTCAAATAGATGTCGATTCCATAGATAAATGGTTAAACCTTCTAGAAGGTTATTTTTATGTCCACAACTTTTCTGATAGAGAAAAGATTGCATTTGCACTCCTCAAGGCCATCCCCCATGTCAAAGATTGGTGGGTGAATTTTTGTGAGAAAAAGGAAATAGAGGGATCCAAATTATTTGTAGTTGCACCCACTTGGGGTTCCTTCAGGGATTCTATTAATGAACAATACTACCATGTTTTAAGTTATGATGACTTGTATACAAGATAGACCACATTGCAGAAGGAAAGATACCAAATAGTGCCAGAGTTCACTAATTTCTTCCATACCTTCTGCACCAAGCCGGGTATCAAAGATTCTGAGTGACATCTGGTTCTCAAGTACTGTGATGGTATGCATAGATACATCTATATAGAAATGGATTTTTTGGACATCTCATCCTTGGGCATGTCTTATTGATATGTCGTCAAAATCGAGCAGAAGCCAAAACAAAAGACAGGGGAATTTGGGTCTGGGAACCCCTCACAGTAGAAGCAGGGAAAGGGTAGCCCCAACCAGTAGAAAAAAGGATATAGAAAATATGGGAAACCTTAGGACAACCATTATAATCCCCAAGCAAAGAAGGAAAATGGGAAGATGAAGAAAGATACCAGTAAGTGGTGCGACTTCTATAAGAGCCCCTAGCATAACACTATTGATTTCCACTCAAAGAAGTCATCTGTGGCTTAGTTAAAAGCATTTGAATCAGATGTGGGTTCCAACTATGAGTCGGAACTAGAAAATGGGAGAAAAATCATCGACGTGGAACTCAATGCCACCGTTGCTACCACCAAGATACAGCCCAGTGAACCTGATGAGCCAGAGGAAGGCACACACCTTTTTCATTCACATATGTGGGTAAAAGGCACTCTTTTTCACTTCATTGTTGATAGTGGTAGCCAGAAGAACCTCATCTCAACATAGGTTGTCATGTGGCTAGCTCTGCCAAAAACATTGCACCCGTAGCCCTACACCATGGGATGGATCCATCAAGAAATCGATCTTCACATCAGCCAATAGTGTCGCCTGTCATATGACATCAAGCCATTCAAAGACAAGGTATTGTGTGATGTTGTTCCCCTTGAAGTTTGTGATTTTTTTGGGGGCCAACCTTATTTATGGAAACGTCATTTTGTATATGAGTCTAGGACTCACAATGTTATTATCACTTTGAACAAGAAATTGTATAGGATACCCGACATAGTACCACCTAGTGTTATTTCCTTTATCTATGCCAAGCAATGCAAGAAGGTTGTTTCTCAGGACAAGAATATTTTCTTCTTCATGATTCACTCTCAGAGTGAGAGAAAGGTTGCAACCACATCCATGGACTCCATGGCCAATCTCTCCATGCAACAAAAGCAAGTGGATAAGGTCATGGAAGAATACAAATACATCTTCTCATCACCTACTCGGGTACCTCTGCACTGTTAGGTCAAGCATCCTATCGATATAACCCCTGATGCATCGTTACCCAATGGGCCAGTCTATCACCTCTCATGACTACAAAATGACAAGATCAAGCGTCAGATCCAATAAATTCTCCATAAGGGGCACATCCGACCCAATTCATCACCTTGTGGAAGCCCAATTGTGTTGGTGTAGAAGAAAGACAGGACTTGGCGACTATGCATTGATTACCAAGCCCTAAATAAAATAATTGTCAAGAACCAGTACCTGATTCCCCAAATCAACAATCTCCTTGTTCATCTCAAGGGGCCAAATACTTCAATAAGATTGATACGAAGTATGGCTACCATCAGGTTCCAATAGAATTGACAGATGTATGGAAAACTACCTCCAAGTCAAAAGAATGTCTTTTTGAATGGATGGTCATGCCCTTTGGATTAACAAATGCCCCAAAAACTTTCATGGGGATGATGGATGATATCTTGCATCTTTTCAATAAATATTTTGTGGTGGAGTATATGGATGCCATCCTCTTCTACAACAAGACTTAGGCAAAACACTTGTAGGATATTCAATAGGTTTTGCACACTCTGCGACAACACAAGCTATATGCCAACTTGAAAAAATTATCCTTCGGCATGGATAGGGTCTAGTACCTATGGATGGCCCCACCTCTATGAGAGAGATCCTAACTTCACCAAAACCTACCAGATGTTGGGCACAACCACAACTATCATTAATTTCCATATTCAATATGGGTTGTTGTGCCATCTCAACCATCTATGTGTTCCATCAAGCGAGAAAGCGAAGCTGATTTGGGAAGCCCACTATAGTCGAGTGGCAGGACACTTCAACGTGGAAAAGACAATGGTAGTGTTACAGCGACATTTCTATTGGCCGAAAATTCAACAGGATGTCAACAAGTATATTTGGTCCTACACTTCCTACAATATTTCCAAACCAACCATTAAGAAACAAGGTATGTACACTCTTCTTCCTACTCCTGCCAAGCCCTAGGAATCCATCTCAATGGACTACATGTCATGCCTTTTTTCCACCAAGATGGGAAATGGTTATCTTTGTGGTTGTTGATTTATTTTCCAAGATGGTGATTATGGATTCCTGCAAGAAGAGCATCACAATGGAGGCCACTTCTAATGTCTTGTTTGAACGAGTGTGGGTACACTTTGGGATCCCACAAACCATTATCTCATATAAGAACGGTTGGTTTCTCAACACATTTTGGTCGAGCCTTTTGTCATTGTTGGACACCAAGCTCACCAATTCCACTTCCTTCCACCCCCAAACAGATGGCCAAACCAAGGTTGTCAAGTAGATGATCGTGCACATCCTGCGCATGTACAATTCCAAGCACCCCACACCTAGGATGAGAATTTTCCCTATGTTCAACACAAATACAATAGAGTTATACATACCTCAATCGACCACATCCCCTTTCAGGTGGGATTGGGATTTCAACCATTGGATCCCATGGATGTTGCACTACCCCTTACATCCACCCAGGAAGACCCATCGCATGCTCCAACTGGAGCTGACAAAGCCACCTAGTTCATTGAGTGGATCCAACACATCCGCCAATAGGTTTAGGATATTTTATAGAAGTCCAATGCTAAGTACAAGAAACACCATGATCAACATCAGGTGCCACACAGGTTTCAGGTGGGAGACAAAGTTTGGTTGCACTTGCAGAAATAACTCCTTATAGGGACTCATCGGAAGCTTCGCCCACTTTTTTATGGACCCTACACCATAACAAGGCTATGAGTGACAATTATTTTGAGCTCAACCTTCCCCTATTCCTTAGCTTGCACCCAGTATTCAATGTGGACCTCCTTCAACCTTATTTTTCACCATTATTGGACACCTCAAAGATAGAAGAACAATTGACACTAGCAAATATCAACCTTTACTGCATGGAATAGGAATCCATTGATTAGATCATGGACAGACAGGTCAAGGGAACTCGCCAGTAAAGGATCCATATTTATCGGGTTATTAAGGCAGGGCATCTCCTACACCAAGTCAATTGACTCACCTAGGGCCAAATTCAGTAGACATTTCCTCATATGATGGGGGAACTCAATGAAATGGAGTCCATTGCTTCCTAAGGGGGGAGGATTGATCCAGGAGAATATCAATGGCCACCCACCTTGTCTAACTAGCTCAAAACAATTTTTTTGGCAACTTACTATTTTTAGCAGTTTCTTTGTTCTTGAACTTCCAGGGCCATTTTGAGGGCCTAAATGATGCATTTTTGAGATAAGGAACCTTAATGATCCCCCTAAATGAATCTCCTCGATAATAACTTTCCAACGATCTATCATGTTCCCTAAATGGAGATCATATGCAAAAGTTACGACCCTGGGAAGTTGATGTACTAACTTACCCCAACGGGGCCCACATGATTTTTGGCGCTTCATCTCCTATGGCTAGGTTTTTGGATGTCTAGGGTTTTGGGATTCATGTTTATTGTAAAAATTCCTTCAGATCCTCATTGTACTCATATTATTGCGAATGCATGTAATCATCACATCTCTTCTTAGAGATAAGTTGCCACCATTTTAGCAAGCTTGTTTTCAGTCTGCATTTTACAATTTTCAGCATATTTCTTATTTAATAGAAGCTGAGTGTTACGGTATCTCTGTTATTGTTCACTATGTATCTGAGTTAATATTATAAATCTGTGGTTTCATTTCATTTCACTCATAGATCTAGATCATGTTGTAACTTCCTCTTCTTTCTCTCACAGTCTCCTCTCTCGGAATACAATATTCACAATAATACGCAACTGCAATACAATTCCCTCATAAAAGAGGGTTTCCTTATAGAGAAAAAAAAACCTAACATAACTTCTACCATCAGATCTGTGACCTTATAATGAATGTTCCAGGTTGACTATGAAATTACAATATTTGAATTGTAAAAAAACAAAAATTTTGGCCCCCTCATGGTAGGGAGGGGCATGAATTGTGTATCCTGCAGTTTCTTTGACCTACATTTGAATTAGGAATATAATCAACCTATACAACCAATAATCCTTAAGTTCAGTTGAATATTATTGATACAAAGATATAATTTTCTATCTTCAACACCTGATTTTCTCACCCATATGGGATAAAGCCAAGGCTAGGTCCATCAAGCTCAAATCTATGAAGTACTGCATTATGGGAGAAAAATTATTTTGGAAGGACCCAGTAGGAATACTATTGAATTTCCTTGTTGAAGAAGAGATTGAAGAGATTATTAATGAATTTCATAAAGGGATATGTGGAGGTCATCATGTCTGGAGAGACACTGTATACAAAATCATCAGATATGGCTATTATTCACCCTCATTATTTCTGATGTAAACTGCATGGTTAAGGCTTGTGTAGAGTGTCATATGTTTGCAGGGAAGAAGGAATTACACCCTCTTCCACTTAAAACTTTCAAATCAAAAACACCTTTCCAACAGTGGGGTCTAGATTTCACTGGTGAAATTTACCCAAATTCAAGTGGGAAACGCAAATGGATCCTGACAGCTACAAACTACTTCACCAAGTGGGTGGAGTCAATCCCCACTAGGGTAGAAATTGATTTTGTCATCATCAAGTTCCTAGAGGAAAACATTCTATCAATATTTGGATTCCCTAGGAAGATTATAACTAATAATTCCCAAGCTTTCAAATCTTCCAAACTATTGTAGTTTTGTTAAAATTACAGCATAGAGTTGGGACATTCCACTGCATACTATCCGCGGGGAAATTGCTTGGCTGAGTCATCCAACAAAAATTCCATAAATATCATCAAGAATGTGTTGTACCAAAACAATAAATCTTGGGATTCACACCCAAAATATGCAGTCTATGAATATAGATTAAGCATCAAGATGTCTCTTGGTATGTCTCCATTTCAACTGGTATATGGGTTGGAAGCTATTTTTCCCAAACAACTCAGTCTTCCCATGATGAAATCGTTTCAATATAAAGAGGAAGAGTCATATGATATGTAGAGGAGAATCAACCAACCAATTGAAGTCCAACAGATAATGGATCAAGTACAACTGAGATCTCAAGATCATCAAGCAAGAATGAAAGAAATATTTGACAAGAGATATGTTAGCACTCTATAAATTTGTTCGGTTGATAAAAAAAATGACAGAGCTAACCTAGAAACCAACTTTAGAGCTAGGTACTAGCTTGCTCAGCTTGGAGAAGGCTCTCTCATGTCACTTGGTATTTCTTTGACAATCAATGGCTAGGTTTTGTCGTTTTGGGTTTTTTTTTTTTTTTTTTNAGCAAGGAAGGGGAGGGACACTAAGGGCTATGGATTCAAACATATGAAATGAATAGAAGAATTGATTGGTTAGTAGAACTCTCCAAGGGATAGAGGCTAAATAAGGTGATAAATCTGAGTTGTAATTTGTAAATTTGCAGAGTGTAGGAAGAAAAGAAAACATATAGTTGCATCAGAGAAGTAAATAAATGAAATATGATTTAGTTAGGAAGAACTTAACACAGTTTAAACTGCTTCAGCCGAGAGAATCACAAGATGAATTATGGGCCTTTGAATATCTAATTTAAATAGAAAACAGTGAAAATGAAATCAGAAATACAGGAAATACATATAAAGATAGGAGACAAAACTCAGATCACCACCATTAGAATCTTTTCATGGAAACTTCAATAATTCTACATGTGTATTCAATTCATCTTTAGAAAATTACATTCAAGTTCTGAATAGCTAAAATCATTCCCTTGCACTTCTGCCAACACTAATACAATTGGAAATCCTAATATTTATACAAGTTGAGTTCCTTCGGTTTGAAACCAATTACAATGATTGAAATGAAATGTTTCAGTTTCTGAAACTGATTACAATGATTACAAATGAAATTTTTGGTTTGAAACCGATTACAATAATTAGCAAGAAAACATTTCATGATCCATCTTCTGATTCCTCTGACGCTTTAGTCTCATTCTTTGTCACTTGATATGCTATGGTCTTCCATGTGATCTTCCATCTTCAGTGACACCTGGAAATTATTGACTGGACCCTAGAAAACTGCACTTTGTCTTACCCATCCATAATATCTCCTTCCATTGCAAGTCAGAAGGGATGTCATAATCTGTCATTTCTTTGATCAGAATCTCCGGGTCAATGAAGGAATCATATTACATGACTGGTAGTCCAATTTTGACAGCTTTGAACTGATTCAGAATCTCAAAGTCTGTAATGATATGTTCAACCAGTGTAGCTCCTTTTAGATTTTCCTCCATGGTTTCAAACTTGGAGTGATCCATTTTGCACTGAGTGATGTGAGCATTGTATTCTTCATGATCATAAAATTTTCCTTTGCCATCCCAAAATGTTGGGAGGCCTTTGATAAATAATTCTTCAAACAAATATTTGAACTCTTTCACACTTTGTTCTGTCTGTGTTTCCTTGGTTTGGACTGATTTCAACAGGTTATGTTTAAAAATAACCCTCTTATCCCAGATAATCAATGTAGTCTTACCTTTAACTCCAATAGTATGAAGTTCTGCAGTAGGAATGGAGTTGAGTAGATTTATGGAATTTTGGTCCCATTCTAATGGTTTCTTTGCTAAAGTCTCATTTAAAACAGTGCACCTTCTTCTGGCTGTGACGGATATGATTCCTTTATCATTGATGAAATTCAAATACACTCTGAACTTGGCAGCTTCAGTAGCTATAGAGTCCCATAATGTATGCTTGGCTCCCTGCAATAGGCCTTTGCTTCTTAATCTATCCTTTCTTGCAAGGCTTGATTCTCCTTTTGAAAATGCTCCATTCTTTCATCCTTTTCTTTCATCTCTTGCTTCAATTTCTCTATGATCCCTTTTAACCCTTTGATTTCTCCTTCTTTCAGGCTAACTTGTGGCATAGTCTGGACAAGTCCTTCATTGTTTGGCCTAGCTTCTGTAGTAGGAGGTACAACTACAGCCTTGTTCAACAAGTATGTATGATCTTGTGACCACTTCACCTTTTCTCTTTCCAGATTCAATGCCTTGGCCTTGTAGTCCAATGCCTCTTGATGAAGTGTTTCATTTTCTTGTTCTAGAGCATCCAATTATGTTGTTTATGGATTCTCTGTAGCAGACATATTAAATTTCTTCTTCAATCTTTGAATCAATTTGTCTTTTTCATCCAATGAGGATTTCACCCCTTGAGGGCCTTCAGATTCCAACCTCTTGACCTAAGTCTTCCAAGCTCTACTGGATGCTTTTTCTTGGCTCATTTTCCCTTCTAATTCATTTCATAAGATGTAGCTTTGAATTCTTCAAGATTAAATTCAGGTAATCAGAATTAAACATATCACTGGTATTTTTATGGAATTTAACCTTGTCTCAAGCATTGATGTTGTCATACCTTATCTTGATCTCAGATACTTTGTCCTCATCTACAACTCCAATGTTAAAGGTACTCTTCTCAATATCCATTACTGTGAACAAAGAAGATTTGTGCTGAGAAATATTTTCCACTTCAAGGACTAAATCCCTCATCTCACCCACAGCTATGTTTCCTTTCTCAACATATTGTTTTGCCAAATCTTCTTTAGATTGATAAACTGCCCCAGATGCTTTATCAAAGATGTGTTTTTTGCTGCTAAAGGTTCTTGATCTGCCTTCACTTTGGAGTTTTCTTTCCTTTTCAACCACTACAATGTTAATACCACTCTCCACCATATCTAGATTTACTTGTTATTTAGGCTCTTTCTCCTATAAATCCACTATCTGTGGAGACTGTGTAATCTTAATATTCTTAGGAGCAGTATGTTAATCAGTGGTGCCCATGGCCTATGAACTGCTTCTCTTGCTATAAACAATCATCTTAGGAACCTTGACTATCAGTTTCTGAGGAGCTTGTTGTGTCTGACTTTGTTGTAGGGTGTCCTCCACTTGTTGTGTTTGAGTTGGTTGTAAGATTGCTTCCATATCGGCACAAACTTCTAGGTTTGCCAGTTTATCAAAACCCTCAACATGTTCATGGTCATAAGGGGATTTTTTTTTCATCAATATTCTCTTAGATATGATTTGGTGTGGATCATATCTTCTTCCTTGTAGCTGTGAAAAACCAAACTCTTTGATATTTTCTTGAATCTGAGATAAGCATAATCTAGTTTTGAAAATGAAAGTGCCAATGATAAAAGGGAATTTGAGGTTGGAGGCTTTACGCAATTTCAAGAAATTCTTTGTCTCAGATATAATTCTTTGCTTGGTGAATTCAAGGGAAAAGATTACGGGGGTCATAAAAATAGGCAATAGGTAGGGGGATTCATGACAACCATAAACCTAGATTATTGTTGAGTGCATGAATAGTACCCAATCCCCCACTATGTTCTTTGGGCTTGTTTGTAGATAGCGCCTCATGTCATCCAAAACTGTAGGTAGGTTGGTGTTGAAAATCAAACTGTAAACCTTGGACATGCCTTTATTGATGAAGATGTGCAATGTAATCCTTTTACATTCAGTTGATACAAATGTTGCTTTAGGAAATTCTCTCTTATTGGTTTCCAGGAAAATCTTCAGTCGATAGGTGTAGCATCTAAAATTCCTTAGAGAATGAAAATTCACTAGTTGTTTATGGATATTGTCAGCTATGAATTGATCAAAACTGATGCATACTGACAGACCAAACTCTGACTGAAAACAGGTCAAAAGGAAATCAAGCATGACTTCAACCACATGTTTTTCATTATCTAGACCTAAAATTTGACTCAACAAGGAACAAACCCATTGGACTTCAATAACCATTATACTCACATTCATTGGCAAAGACAGACTCTCTAAAATATGTTTTGGTTTGACAATTGTCTGTAAAAACAAATATCGGACCTCTGATGGACACTCTTTGTATGCCCTAATTAGATTTTCTTCATTAAAAGGGTCATAATTTGCAGAAAAAGACTCTGGTATACCGAGGGAATCTTGAATTGATGGACTCTCTACACTACACATGACCTCGGACCCTCATTTACTCACGATGACCCTTTCTTCATGTGAATACTATTCGGCATACCAACCTATAAATTTGGTAAAAGGGAAAGTGATTTCGACAACATAAGGGACTATGGTGGCCTGGATTGCTTCAAGGAATAGTGCACTCCTTCCTACACTATCAGACAGGTTTCTTCTGGACACAGAGATAGGAGAAATGGTGATTTCAGTATCAAATCAGATGTTTGAATCTCAGTCAATTAGGGCTTCTTCATTCACCACAGGGTCTTTTTTTGTTACTGAATTTATGATAGGATCCATGGCTGAGATGAAAAATAATTGGGAATGAGTGGAAATGGCATGAAATTGGCGTACTGTTGAGCTGCAACTGAACGAGGGTGGTCGCACCAAGTTTTGAACAGACCAGTTGTTTGAAATAATAATAAAATACATAACAAATTCCCTTTTATTCCTTTTCCAAATTTTGGGGGCATGAGGAAGTGGTTTGGGGAAACCCACTTTTCACCCCTAAATGCACCTTGTGGTGCCATGTAGCCCCGACCGAAAACCATGGTTTAGAATTCAGCTTGATTTCTGAAATTAACCTCCATGCACTTTCTCCCCCTGAAATGATCCTCGACCATGGATTTGCAAATTTCATGATCTGCATCGTATCGGGCCCCATCACTTAGCGCTCCCTCCATCTTTTGTTGTTTCCCCGTCATATTTAGCCCCTTCTCTAGTATGTCAAGATTCCAAACTGATTTAGCACATTGCTACATTCTGAAATCTTGATTTCACATAAAAAAAATCTAATGGTGATAACATGGGCTCCAACTAGGGATGCTATCCTCCCAGGGAGGTAGCAAAGAATGGTAGAACAAGTGCCTTCCCATTGGGATTTATTCCACTTATGCAACAAAATCTATCAACATCTTATTCACAAAAATCCATTCACATAACTTAGGGCCTTTGCTTCGGGGTTCAATTTCTTTTGATTTGACTTCAATTGCTTCAACTAAAAAACAAAAATGGTTATATACAATGAATGGAAAGGGTGAAAATTCCTTTAAGCGAGATAAGTCTTGACAAACCTTCCATTCACAGTTCCTCCACCAACAAGATCTCCATTATGTTCTTGTAGTAGATAGGCATTATTTCCATGGTATGCCACAATGTTGAAAGTTCCCAGCCATAGGTGGTCAAATTTCCCATGCTTTCCTCTATCTTCATTTATGGCATCCCATTTCAACACCAAATCCCCCACTTTGAAATCATCTTCCTTAGTATGCTTTTCAAAAGAATTTTTAATTATGTCTTTGTGTAGTTGAGATTTTTTGAAGGCTTTATTTCTTGTTTGTTGAACATTGATTAATTCAATTGTTCTCCTTTGAGTGGCATCTGGTTCAGCATCTTGCTCCTGTAAACATATCATCACTGTCAATCCTAATGAAGTAGGAAAAATCACCTTTGTTCCATACACAATATAGAAGGGTGAAGTGGCAATATACCTTTTATTAGTGATCCCGTCAGCCCATAGTGCATGGATAAGCTTCTTGTGCCAAGACGTTTTGTAATCTTGCAACAGTTTTTTGATAATTCTAGTCAAAATCTTATTGGATGACTCATCCAACCCATTACCTTGAGGGTAATAAGAGGTGGAATGGCCAAGAGTTATATTATAATCAATACAAAATTTTTCCATATTTTTGGACTTAAATGTTGTTGCATTGTCTGTAATGATTTTTATTGGACAACCAAACCTAGACAAAATATTGTTCTCCAAAAACTGAATAATAACATTATATGTGGCTTGTCTGGTGGGAACTGCTTTAATCCACTTGGTGAAGTAATATGTGGTTGTTGGTATCCACTTGTGATGAGATGAAGACTTTGTATTAATTTATCCTATGAAATCAAGGCCCCATTGTTTAAAAAGTGCTTCAACACAGATAGGCTTCAAGGGAAAAGGCTGCAGTTTTCTATTCCCATCAAAAATTTGGCATTCATGATAGCTTGAAACTTCTTTGTATACATCCAAAAAAATGCTAGGCCAATAGAAACCATCTCTCAGTATCTTGTGCACAGTGTTTTTCCAATAATGGTTCCCTCCACAATCACCTTTATGAAACTCTCTAACATTTTTTTCTACTTCTCCCTCCATCAAACAACTCAACAAAATTCCTCATGGATCCTTCTAATACAGAGATTGATTCAAAATACAAAACTTTGCTTCTTTTATATTCAAAAACATGGCCTTGGTTTTTCTCAATTCAGGAGGAGCCTACGAATTTCTCAACACATAAATAATATTAGCATACCATGGGGAGTCAAGGAATTTTTGAGATACCCGAGGGACATTTTCTTCTTCTGAATATGCTGACAAATCAACAATGAAATTAATTCCTAAGAGCTCACAATTTGTTTGTTCCATCATCTTTGCAAGTCCATGCCCCTTGATCAAATTGGTAGGTTTGATATCAAGGTCATAATCCAACAACACAGCTATCCACTTGCCCCTTTTTCCCTCAAGATCAGGCCGAGTTAAAATGTCCTTCACAGAATTGTTGGGCACATAAGCAATGGTATGAGAATTCAAGATATAAACTCTAAACTCCTTTAGGGCATTGACCAGTGCATATGCCTTCTTCTCCATGATATCATACTTTAATGGAGAATCCCTCAATGTCCTGATATAGGCCCCTCAAAATTATGTTCATCTTTTTCTAATAAGACACTAGCAATGGTGTGCTCTGAGGAAAAAGAAAACAATATAAAGTCTTTTGCAAAATTAGGACTGGCCAGCACTGGGGCTTTGGTCAATGCCACTTTAATGTCTTCAAAGGATTTTCTAGCTTCAAGGGTCCACTTTATCTCACTTCCTTTTTTGAGCATGTTAGTGATATGTTTTATGATTTCATCCAGGTTAGGGATGAATATTTTCAGAAAGTTTACTTTCCCCAAGAAAGATTGCACTTGTTTCTTGCTTCTCGGTGTGCCAATTTTAAGGATTCCCTCAACTCTACTAGGATCTGCCTTTATTCACTCCTTTGAAATAATGTTCCCAAGAAACTCCCCCTCTTCCATGCCAAAATTAGACTTCTTGGGGTTCAATGAAATGCCAAACTTCCTACATTTTTGAAAATCCATCCTTAGATGCTTAAAATGTTCTTCATCGGAAACTAAATATATAGTGATATAATCTAAGTAAATAACAATAAATTTATCTTTCTCATCATCAAAATATATATCCATATCTCTTTTGAAAGTTGCTCCTGCATTCATGAGCCCAAAAGGCATTTTGGAATACATGAAGGTACCCCATGGTGTTGTAAAGGTTGTTTTTTCCTGAACATCGGGGTGTACCATGATTTGATTGTACCCAAAGAAACCATCCATAATTGATATCTTTTGAGAACCAACCACTCTCTATAGAATGTGATCCCTCTTAGGCAGTGGGTAGTTGTCCTTGAGAGATACCCTGTTCAGATTTCTAAAATCTACACATAATCTGATCTCTCCACTCTTTTTTCTGGCAGGTACCATATTTTCCACCCACTTAGAAAACCTCAGAGACACTATGATCTTGGATTCAAACAACTTCTTTGTCTCCTTTTCAATCAAGGGTAGCAACAAAGGATTGATTCTTCTTAATTTCTATTTGAAAGGTTTATGATCCTCTTTTATTGGAATCACATGTTGAATCACCTTAGTATCATAAAATTTCAGATCTTCATAACTCCATGAAAAAACATCAGGAAAATATTTCATTAAATTGATATACCTTTGCTTGATCTATGGGCTAAGTGTCTTGGATAGCATTATAATCTTGGGATCCTCCTGAGTCCCAATGTTGCAATCTTCAACATCTCCTTCATTTGCAGTAATTTTAGGACTCTTGGCCACATCATTGTTGTCAAAGTCATTTCCTAATGGGACCAGGCCTTTGGGAATGATGTTATTTTTTAGTTGCATTATATTTTTACCAACAATTTTATTCTTGAAATAGCCATCATTTGTGAACACATCTGCATCTTCTTCTTCATCACAATATTCCTCATTAATATTCAAATTTTCAAATTCACCCTCCATCTTCAGGAAACTTTCTATTTGTTTGTCATCTTCGAAAACTTGCTAGTACTTAATGTTATCAGGGACTGTTGGTTTGTTCTTTACCTCAAACTCATATCTTTTGTTAAGAAAAATTAGAATTTTGAAAAATGAGGTTGAAGTAGCCAGGGCATCAACAATCTGATTCTGCCCCCTTGGAATCACTGAAATATTATAATATGGAAATTATTCAAGAAGACCAAGCACTATATTCCTATAGGATCTTAATATGGGGTTCTTTTCTTGATATATACCCTTTATCTGACTTATAATCAGCTCAGAATCTCCATGTACAACTATCCTCCTAGCAGCCATTTCTTTCAAAGTCTTCAATCCCAACACTAATGCCTCATATTCAGCCATGTTATTTGTGCAATCAAAAGCAAGATTGTAAGAACAAAGTTTGGTACCTGATTTAGGGGAGTTTACCCACACACCATCCCCCGCTCCTTCTCTGCTGATAGCTCCATCAAAGCTCATATTCCACATTTATTTTTCTGCTTTGTTTTGTTTATTTGAAAATTTCTTTGTTTGTTGATCGAGTTTGTCTTTGGAAGTCATATCAGTCTCTAGCACCTTCTCTTCAAAACTTGAATCATTAAAGAAAATGGAAGAACCAATCTCAGTATCCATAGAGTAAATGGGATGGTTGTTTGGCTAGGCTTTATTACTGACCATATATTTGAGCAAAACTTCCCTATACAACCTCCTACATTGACCAAAAACAGGGATAGTGGCATATGACATATCCACTTGCAGATTCCCTTTCAACTTTGCATCCCATGACCTAGATAACAACATACAAAATTTAGGAGGTATATCAGCAACTACCACATCCATGACCAAATTGTTTGCTGCAATTTGAGACAAAGATACCACCAGGTCTTTGATTAGGCTCAAGCACTTCACCTTCCTTAAATCAAATGAGAAAAGATCTTTGTAAGGCCTTGTAATGTCCAGGCCCAATTGGTCCATGACTATATTGGGCATCAGATTGTGGGATGATCCTGAATCCAACATAGCATTGCGTAGAGTCATATCATGAATCTTCAGACTGACATTTAAAGGAGGGACCTCATCAGCCTCATGACTCTCCTCTACATGTGGTCCAAACAAGATGGCAGGATGATCATCGTGTATATTCAAAGTATCATAAGTTTCTTCCAGCTTGAGCATCTTAATAATCGGATTTCTATATTTAATATTCTTTATAATCTCATTGAATGGAACAAAGATTTTAATCTTGGCCATCTCACTTTCAAAGTTAAAGGAAGAAGAGGTTTTTTCTACCTCTTTGATGACTATCTACTTTCTTGTTTTAGGTACTTTCTTTGGAGGTTCTTTCCTCTTCTTTCCTTTCTCCATAGCATCCTTTGCAACAGATTCCTACTTAGGATGACTCGAAGAAGGTGTGTTATTTTGAGATTCTTTGGTAGATTTCCCTTTGGAGGATTTGCAGGCACCTTTTTGTTTCNTGCAGCCCTATCTAGTAATCTTCCTTTTCCACTGACAACCTTTCATCATTATCCTGCATGAATATTTCATTTGCATCCATGAACTATATTCTGGATCTTCAGTTGGGTGTGAAGATCAACCCTGCAGTTGGGTGTGTAGGGAGGGGAAATAAAGAGGAAGAGAGAGAAGGATCTGCAACTAAGTGCGTAGATAGAAATGTTTGTTTTCATCTATTATATCAAGAAACACAGTTCTGTGGATGTATCCCTAGGGAGAGGGTGAACCACGTAAATCTTGTTGTTCTTTGTGGTTGATGTTGTGTTATTTTCTATCTTTTATATTGTTATTGCATGGTTGTTTTCCTTATTAAATATAGGAGGTATAAACTGAGTTTGTGAGGCTATGTATAAGACTGTTAAAGAATATCTAGGCTATATTGTGTTGTTTTTCTTGAATTATTTTGCATCTCCTCTGGTTGTAGACACTTGTGTCCTGCAATCCCCTTATTGCTACTTCAGGTGAGACTTCATCTTCTTCGCAGGTGTTGCCAAAAGGGTCAGTAGTTAGGGTTTTTTGGTGTTTTGTTAAGAGTTGAACCCCGGGTCTTCCCTTGTGCCAACAAATGGTTCCATTTTCGGGATCGGGATCTTCTTGAGGGAATGTCAAGGTGGTTTCCATCAAAGATAGAAATTCAGAACTGGATAGAAGAAAAAGAAAGGGAATTCATCGTAGCTCATAACAAGTACCCTAGCCTTAGTACACAAGATTGGTTTGGAAGGTACATCTTTACTGATGTGAATGAGATTTTCTTTATAGGATTTATACGAGTGGTTAGCTAGAATAGAAGACACTCAGTTCGAAATTAGATCTAGACCACATGTGGTTTGGACAATGGTGCTAATTAAGAAAGTCAATAAAGTCGATAACGTTGTGTCAAGAGCAGTAGATATCTAGTTTTATATCACTATTGAAGGGTACCTTAATGAGTTTGATATTAACAGAGTGGAATCATATAGTCAAGCAGAGAGGTGTTTCTTCAAGGGACCTAGAGGAAAGTTTACACACTTCTTGAAGTTAAAGATTAAGATGCTATTACATGAGAATAATATACTGAAGATACAGTAATCAGTTGGATTTTAAAGCTAATGTTCAAGAACTCAGACAGTGACAGTGACACAAAGGTTGGATACACATGTAGTGGGAGATCATTCAGAGAGGTTTTTCTTGCGAACCTTTTTAAGAAGAGTTATGGGCCATTAGCATAAGATGAAGGATTCTACAGTGGAGAAGAGGAAGATCTATTAGACAAAGAGTATTTAGAGTCCGCAAGGGCAGAGGAAGTAGAGACTGAAGAACTTCACCGAGGAGAACCAGAAACTTTAGGTACTACGCCAACTGTCAAAGTAAGTATTATTACTCCTCCTGTTGTTTTAGAAACATTAAGTAGCCAGAGTAACCAAAGTAATCAGAGCACTCAGAGTACTGTTACAAGTAGTTTAGTACATAGTCATTCAAGAAACCTAGGAAAGTCCATGACAGATGAAATGAGGCTACCTATTTTTAGAGGAGATGGATCTGAGGATCCTGACCAGCACTAGTTCTTATGCGAAGTTGTATGGATCATTAAGCAAGTCATCGACAAAGCTGTTAAGAGATATCAGTTTAGTACTACCTTGAGGTATCGTGCACTAAGCTGGTATATGAAGTTTGTTACATGATCTGTACAGCCTAAACCGTTGAATGACATTAAGAATGTGTTGAGTGCAAAGTTCAAGAAGCCTAATTCAGAGTCACGGTGCATTACAGAGTTGAAGGAAATAAAAAAAAAAGGTGACTAAACCTGTTTGGGAGTTTGATCAGAGGTTTAAGACCTTGACAGGTCATTTAAGTTTTCAGATCCTAGACGAACAACATAAGGAATGGTTCATTGTTGCCCTCCTGCCACACATTAGAGTCCCTCTGATGCAACAGAAGTTCATTTTGTAGGCTAAAGCATTGGAGATTTCCATGAAACTAGAAGCAACCCCTGTAGGAGAATCCAATCCATGTATGAGTCATATTTTGAATCAATTAACTACTTTATCTTTATAGGTTGAAGACATGAATAAGGACAAAGGAAAAGAGAAAAGAGAAGACATATGGTGTATCAAATGTAAAGCAGAGGGCCATGACAAAGATCATTGTCTTGTATTTAACGAATACTTGGCCTATGGAACCCCTAACCCTTTGAATCATGCTACTTTACCATGGTGCAAGGTATGTAGAAATAGACATCGCCCTGGTGAATTTTATTATATGCATAAATATGTCCAGACAACCATCAATATTTATTTCACATTCTGTAAATCTGTGGGGCATGATGAGAAGGATAGTAGGGATTATGACCTCATGCATGAAAGGTCAAGGGATTATTATAGAATTCAAGGAGAATTATAGTTAGAAGGAAATGTTGCACGGTTCAATTCCCCAGGAAGAGGAAACTTCAACCCTCGTGGTGGATTCAGAGGAAGAGTGTTACAGGTGAATCCTCCTGCGAAAAAGTGGATTTCCTCTTGGTCTCTAGAATCCTAAGGCCAAGATAGAAAATTTCTTAACATGGACACTGACATCCTCTTAGGTCTAATCAAGCTAACATATTAAGGAGAAGAAGAAATATATGTACCTTATTAACGACGTTTGTCCTTGCAAATTCCAGGTTGAGCTTCGATCCTGAGCTCCCTGATAGGTCCTGTAGAACAAACAAAGATACAATAGACTTCCTATTCTACTGAGATTATCTCAAATGTATATCTATCTACTGAAGACAAAATCATATGGAACAAACATAAGTTTGAAATAAATAGGCCAAGCATTGATATATTGATAAGAACAAGTAAAAGTACTTACAATCCTTTGATGAAGGTGCAACAACTTCTTCCAGTTCTCCTTATCCAACCCCTTTGCTCAAGTAATCTACACCAATTGCTTCGATGACATCTCACTTATGATAACATAAGTTTCACATCTCCAACATTTACTGTCCATACCACTTATAGGATCATAATTTTGGTATCAATCTCTACTCTCTACCTTTCTGTATGTTGCCTATGAGATCATAGGTTTCATACCTCCAATCTTTTTCATGTACCTTTCACCATGAGATGGAATCCTTATATAACCATGGAGCGTCCCAACCACTTGAGAGGGAGAAGTTGAGGATTCATCTCCTTCAATTGAGGATCTTCCCTAAGATCATGCCTTGACCTTCTATTCGAATCCAACCACCTTCAGAAATTGAGGGGATTCTTCCCTGTTTTAGCTCAACAAACCAAAAATCTGTTCAGAAAAGGTAGCACTCCCCCAAAAGGGTACACATAGATTTTGGTCATTCCCCCAAAGAGGCCCAAGGATCATTGTCACTCCCTAACAGTGGGTAGGGGAGCGCTTCCCTCCAAAATCCATTTTTTGAGTGGTTTTTCCAGTGGCAAAAGGCTTGTACTCCTCATCAATTGATTTCTCTTCTTCAAAACTAGTCGTTGAGGTGTCTTAAGTGTCCTTGTGATGTCGTTAGAGGCATGACATAGGCAATATGGCAGTATGATTTTTGTGACACTTACGACACTTGTGGTCAAGATGCAACACTTGCGGACAAGATGCAACACTTACAACACTTGTAATGACGACCCTTGCGACACTATTGAAGTGAGTAATTTTGATGTGTAACAAAGAGGACGAGGAGGAGGCATGTGTCGAGATTGAGGTCAGATTATTTTCTATAACTACACCCATCCAGGTCATTTGGAAATGGATTTTCATAACCCTTGTACTATTTGAAGCTACTATAATTCATTTGATCGTGTCATTGAATCTTGTCCAGTATTGTTATCAAAAGTTCAGGAAATATGAGGTGGAAGCCAAAAAGTCCAACTAATATCAATTGAACCTCATGATGAGTAAACCAGAGTTGTTTTCATTACTAGAGGAGGCGTTGTCATAGGAGAAGACAGAGTGACTCCAGGAAAGACCACAGATGGATCAGGGATCAGAAGAGCTTCAAAGAAGACACCATTGTTTGATCCAAGGAAATAAAAGCATACTTTTGAAGAATCAAGAAGAGAATTTATGGGTGAACATGCTTCTTCATATAGGGCACAAACAGATGTACAAGAGTGTGAAATGACCCCAGAATTTGATCATTCTACCCTAGCTAGACAAGCAAAAGAGGCAAGAAAACTTATGGACTTCTTGTATACTTGTATCAATTTGATTAAAGATGAAAGGGTTGTGCAGGAACTACAACAACTAATAAGACAGTATGAAATTGGGTGAATAGATCCTCTGTTGAGTAGAGTTATGAATCAAGTATCTAGAAAAAGGAGGACAAGCAAGGAACTCCACCTTAGTTCTCAGATTGGAGACTACAACATAGGCTATGTGGTCCTCGACCTGGGATCAAAAGTAAATGTTATGACAAAGAAGACTTGGGCACTGATGGGAAAACCTAAGTTTATTTACTCTCCTATTAGGCTCAGGATGGATAATCAGCAGGCGGTGAGACCCTCCAGAAGACTAGAGCATGTCCCTATGGACATCGACGGAGTGAGGACATTTACTGACTTCAAAGTGATTGAGATTGTTGATGATAGTTTCCCCTGTCCTGCGTTGTTAGGAATTGATTGGGATTTCAAAAATTCAACTGTTGTTGACCTAAAAAAGAGAAGAATGACATTTGAAGGTGATGGCCTTAGGGTCATTGCACCTCTTGACCCTGATGAAGGTCACAGATACACAGAACCTATAAGAGAAGAATACCGCGCCTATGAGCTAGAGAACATATATAAACTGACGGCGGGACAACAGGATTATATTAATCCTACAATAGATGGAAATATGAGTTGGGGAAGTGAAATTTCATGCTCATCAGATTCCAAAAAAGCATTGGAAAATTGGCAGAACAAAATGTATGAAGTCTCTACGTGAAGGTGTAATAGATTGACCAAGGAAATTCATTGGATTGGCACAAAAGTAAGTAATCTTCCTACATTTGATGGATTGAATAATTTAGAGACATTTCTATTTGAATTTGAAGTAATTTTACCAGTACAACAGAGGTTGTTGGCACTAGATGAATCCTTGAAAGAAACGTCGGCCAAATGATGGGAAGCACACAGGAAGAACATCACAGAGTGGGTACAATGTTGCACCTTGATAACAGTGCACTTTTCAGATCAAGATGAAGGTTGCAAAGTTCGATACACAGGTCTGAGTTGTCCTAAGAACCATGTGAGAAGTTGTGAGGAATCCTGGAGAATCATTCCTAAATAACAGTGGGTACATAATTTCATTAACACCTTAGATACTACGCCTATAAACTGGTATCTTCAAGGAGAACTGTGCTTCGTCACTACATATTGGTATGGTATGACCCAAAACTTTATAGCTACGTTCTTATTTGAAGGTCAGTACCCTACAGTATATCAGGCTTTACAAATTGTAATACATAAGGTCTTTGAGGAGGCACCTAACCCTCCTCTAGACCAAGAAGAATATGAATGGACTGTGCCTCTTCAACGGTTAGAGGGTTGTTATAATATTAATGCTGATGAGGATGATGACCCTAGGGATGTAAACATTTCAAAAACTGAAGGATAGAGAGACATAGAAGAGCCAAGGATTGAATTACCTTTTTTGGGGAAACCTATTAAAATTAAGAAGGTTAATGTTGGAACAGAGCAAGCACCTAAGTTTTCAAATTTTGGAGACTATTGTTGGAAGATTGGTTGTTGTCATTGATGTCAACCCTAGTCATGGGTTTTGGACCGCAAGATTGATGAAGGTATTTGGACATGAAGGAAAATGCACATGTAGAT
>SNQJ01S0026881.1:156500-185231 GCA_010110895.2 Picea sitchensis
CTCAGGGGGAGAAGCCATACCCTTTTCCATTGATGTCAAAGGGGGAGAGAAATTGGGATCATGATGATAAGGGGAGCATGATTGTTTCCATCAATGACAAAGGGGGAGATTGTTGGAAGATTCGTTGTTTTCTTTGATGTCAACCCTAGTCATGGGTTTTGGACCGCAAGATTTATGAAGGTATTTGGACATGAAGGAAAATGCACATGCAGATACAAAACCCATGGATGGATAGTATACATCATGTTGTTTCTGGTGCTATGTGTCACATCACGTGGATCCTCATGGTTGAGGAGAAATGAATTTTTGAAGATGACAAAGTGAATTGAAGAAGGAAGTACATGTAGGCCCTGAAGATAATTAAAGAAAGGAATTACAAAATAAGAAAGTGTCAGGTCGGCCCTAATGTTAAAAGGAAGTGAAATAAATGGTATAAATAAACATCATTATACATTCATTTTATACAAGTCAAATTTCAGAGGAAATAAGAAGAAAAGAAGGCCGTATTTCAAGGGAGGATGAAGTCTTTTGGTGATGTGTTCTAAGGTATGTTATTTTCAGGTCATCTTACCAGTTTTTCTATAACTTTTTTTCTAGAATGATTCAGATGGTGAAATTTCTATGGTATTGAGAAGACATATCAAGGTACCTCTGGTAAAATTTTTATCTCTTTATTTGCTATAATTATGGAGATACACTCTGTGGAAGATAGGGTTTGTGACCAGTCCTGAAGCTAGTCAATAAACAGGTGTTCCGGGTAAAATAGTCATATCTTATTTGTTGAGAATCCAAATGAAGTGGAACAAAATTCATTGGAAAGAGTACGAACTTTAGTTTCTTGCGTGCGAGTTTTAGAATTGGATTTAAATTATTGAGAACGAGGCATTTTGTGCAAGTTCACTCTCCTGAATAGACCAGAATTGAATAAAGACTACCATTCTTTATATAACCTCTTTTTGGGGAGGATTCAAGGAGTGAAAATTGGAGGAGTTTCAGAGAATACATTGAGTAATATTATCTACAGGATCAGAGTACTCCAAGAATTGAAGAATGTCTTAAGATTATAGAATTATTGCATGAGTATCAGGACTTGTTTCCAACCAAGTTCACAGACATGAAGGGAATTAAAGGACCCATGGGGTAAATGAAGATTCCTTTGAAACTAGATGCAAGGCCTGTCAAGAAGATACCTTACATACTGAATCCCAGGTACAAGAAGAAATTTAAGATTGAATTAGATAGAATGTTGGAAGCAGGAATCATAGAACCAGTTGAAGAATCTGAATGGATCATCCCAATTGTGGTCCAAGATAAGAAGTCAGGAGAAATCATAATCTATGTAGATATAAGAAAATTGAATGATGCATTTTTACATGATCCATTTCCTACACCTTTTACTGATGAGGTTCTAGATAATGTAGGAGAATAGGAAGTTTATTTATTCACATATGGATTTTTAGGTTATCACCAGATCAGAATTGCTAAGGAGGACAAACATAAGACCACATTTGCAACAAAATGGGGCTCTTTTCAGTACATTGTGATGACTTTTGGCTTGAAGAATGCACCAACCATATTTTCTAGGGTGGTGGTTGAAGCATTTAAGGAATTTTTACACAAGGTTTTGGAGGCATAATTTGATGATTGGACCATTTTTATCCTACTGAAAGATCATATTGAACGTTTGAGATTAATGTTAGATAAGTGCAGGCAATGTCAGATTGCCCTAAACCTAAAGAAGTGTATTTTATTTTCACCTTTTGGAGTGTTTTTAGGACACATTGTGTGTAAGCAGGGGCTTTTGGTAGATCCTTCCAAGATTTCTATCATTGTTGATCCTCCTCCTACTTTAGTTAAATAGTTGTGCACTGCATTGGGACACACTGGATACTACAGAAATTTCATTAAGGGTTATGCACAAATAAAAACACATATGGAGAAGCTATTAAAGAAAGATAGTAAGTTTCAATGGATAGAGGAATTCCAACAGAGCTTCGACACAATAAAGCATAAAATGGTCACTCCACCTATTTTGGTTTTCCCAGATTGGAGTAAGGAATTCCATGTTCGTGTCGATGCTTCATCCATTGCATTAGGAGAAGTTTTAGCACAGCCAGGTGTAGGATATATTGACCACCCTATAGCCTTTGTTAGCAGGAATCTTTCTACATATTAAATAAATTATACTACCACTGAAAGAGAAGGCTTAGCTATGGTATATGTGCTGCAGAAGTTTAGACACTACTTGTTGGGAGGACATTTTAAGATGTTTACTGATCATTCTGCATTGAAGTAGTTAGTCAACAAGTCAGTGTTGGGGGGAAGAATATGCATATGGCTATTATTATTCCAGGAGTATGAATTTGAGATCATGGTCAATCCAGGGAGAGTGAATAAGGGACCTGGCCACTTATCTAGGTTAGAACATGGAGAGGAACCTACCAGTTTGGATGATACACTACCAGATGCACAGTTGTTGGCCATTAGGAAAGTCGATGATCACTTCATCGAGATAGTCTAGTTCTTGTCCACGGGAATGGAACCTCGCGAATATACAGTTATTCAGAAGAAACAATTGGTAGTTTGCGCTGCATATTTTCAACTTATAGTTGGACAGTTATATAAGATAGGACTAGATGATATCTTGAGGAGATGCGTTATGGAGACAGAAAGATTGTTTATTCTTGCAGAAGCACATGAAGGCATCGCATGGGGGACATTATGTAGGGAAATAAATAGTGCATAAGATTCTCAGAGTTGGCCTCTGGTGGCCCACTTTACATAAGGATGCTAAGGAATACTACAGATCCTGTGATGTATGACAAAGGATAGGGAAGCCTTCTATAAGGGACGAGATTCCTTTAGAACCTTAGTTAACCTTACAAGAATTTGAGAAATGGGATATTGACTTTGTGGGACTGATCAACCCACCAAGAGAGTACACAGGAGCTCGATACATTATCACTGCTACAAAGTATTTGACCAGATGGGAAGAAGCAAGAGCAGTTAAGCAATGTAGTGCAACTACAGCTGCGTGATTCATCTTTGATGATATCATAACCATATTTGGATGCCTAAAGATCCTTATGAGTGATCAAGGTACACACTTCATTAACAAAATATAGAATCCTTGACTCAGGAGTTCCAAGTTCACCATCAGAAGAGCACACCATACCACCCACAGGAGAATGGTATAGTCGAAGCTTTCAATAAGATTTTGGAGACAACGCTGAATAAGATTTGCAATGTTAACAGAGATGATTGGGATTTAAGAATTCCAATAGTGTTATGCCCTTATCGAACTACTTGTAAAAAGATAACAAATCAAAATCCCTTCAAGTTAGTTTATGGTCTGGAAGCAGTGGCACCTATGGAATATGTGGTTCATAGTTTAAGAATTGCAGCATTTACAGGTATGGATAACACCAATGTTTTTCAATATAGGCTTGCGCAGTTGGTAGAATTAGAGGAAGGCAAGTTTATTGTGGGATTTCATCAGCAGGTACAAAAAGAAACCCAAAAATACTTGCCATGACAAACATATCAAGAGTAAAGCATTCAAACAAGGAGATTTGGTACTTATATATGACAACAAGTTCATGAAGCATCCAAGAAATTTTAAGACACATTGGCTTGGGCCATTCAAGGTTGTCTATGTTAGAGAAGGTGGCGCTACGTAGTTGAAGACTCTTAATGGATAATGGAAGGATGGGTTAGTGAATGGGAGTTGTTTGAAGTTGTATTGTGACAACCAACTTCCTCGCAGCTCTCAGTAAAAACAAAGGAAGAAGGTTCTAGGTACCAGTTGCAGTTGAAATTGGGTACCAGACACAGAAAAGATAGTATGCACATGATAGGGAGGGACAGAGAAGAAAGAGCAGGTTGTTCCACGCAGTTTGTATTCGATGTAATATAGAAGGCTCAATATTGCAATGACTCGAGACAATTCACATGTGAGTGTTGGGGGCCTATTGGCCCTTGGTTATGTATTAAGGAAGAAAGTGAAGATTAAGGAAGAAGAAATAAAAAGTACAAAGTGCGTGGAAGGCACACAAATCGAGGAAGGTTCGAAATGGTTAAAGAAGAAGGAAAGAAGAAACAAAGTAAAGGAAATAAAGTCATTGAAAGAGAATATCAAGGAAGACAAAGAATAAAAGAAGATAGATCGTGGACAACTCAGCGAGCAGAAGAAGATACTAATGGGTTCTTTGGAGAACCTCATGGATAAGAAGCAAGAATAGGCCTATGAAGTGCTTAAAATGCAGGTTATGTGGACCTAGGGTTTTGGCACCTAGGGTTTTGACACCTAGGCTTTGGTCTAGGGTTGTATGAGAGTCATGGAATGTATAAAAAGAGGTCTAGAATATTTGAGAGGGGTTGTTTTTGGTGATAGAAATTTTGGGATATAGAAGTGTTTTTGTTGTAGATCATTCTTGTATTCTGGATCTTCAGTTGGGTGTGAAGATCAACCCTACAACTAGGTGCGCAGGGACGGGAAATAAAGAGGAAGAGAGAGAAGGATATACAACTAAGTGCGCAGATAGAAATGTATATTTTCATCTATTATATCAAGAAACACAGTTTTGTGGACGTAGCCCTAGGGAGAGGGTGAACCATGTAAATCTTGTTGTTATTTGTGGTTGATGTTGTGTTATTTTCTATCTGTTATATTGTTATTGCATGGTTGTTTCCCCTATTAAATATAGGAGCTATAAACTGACTTCATGAGGCTAGGTATAAGGCGGTTAAATAATCTCTAGGTTATATTGTGTTGTTGTTCTGGAATCATTTTGCATTTCCTTTGGTTGTAGACACATGCACCCTGCAACCCCCCTATTATTACTTCGAGTAAGACTTCATCTGCTTTATAGGTGTTTCTGAAATGGATAGTAGTTAGGGTTTGTTGGTGCATTGTTAATATTTGAACCCTAGGTCTGCCCCTGTGCCAACAATCTCGTTCAAACAAGACTCAGATTTAGTTCTAAACAGAGTTTGCTCAAATTTCAGATCAAAATAGAGGTCTTCAATTCTTTTCACTCCATCTTTGGGCAAGGATAGATATTTTTCTAGACACAAAACTGGGCTTATTGTCTTTTCTTTTCTTTTGTGTACAATTTTCTCAGGGTCAGACACAGGGATTACTACCTCTGGGTCTAGGTTTCTCCTGGTATGAACTCTCTTGGGAGCCATTATTTCTAGCTCAAACTACTTTATGCTATTGGTATATTTATAATGGAGCCACCAGGGTATATTTAGTCTTAGCCAATAAGGTGTTTTATTCACTTTCACCCTCAGGAATCAAATCTAAAGATTTAAGGCATTCTTTTCCCAGGGAAGATTTTACTTTCGATCCCCGGCAATGGCGCCAGAATGTTAGTACTCTGTAAATTTGTTCAGATGATAAAAAAAAACATAGGTAACCTAGAAACCAAATTTAGAGCTGGGTACTAGCCTACTGATCTCAGAGAGGGCTCTCTCCTGTCACTTGGTATTTATTTGACAATCAATGGCTTGGTTTTGTTGTTTTGGGTTTTATTTTTTTATAATTTTGCTGGCAAGGAAGGGGAGGGGCACTTAGGGCTATGGAGTCAAACTTATGAAACGAACAGAAGCATTGACTGGTCGGTAGAACTCTCTAGAGGATAAATGCTAAATGAGGTGATAAATCTGAGTTGTAATTTGTAAATTTGCAGAGTGTAGGAAGAAAAGAAAACATATAACTACATCAGAGAATTAAATAAATGAATTCTGAATTAGTTAGGAATAAATTAACATGGTTTAAATTACTTTAGCTGAGAGCATCACAAGATGAATTATGGGCCCTTGACTATCGAATTTAAATAGAAGAAAGTGAAAATGAAATTAGAAATACAGGAAATACATACAAAGAGAGGAAACAAAACTCATATCAACACCATTAGAATCTTTTCATGGAAACTTCAAGACTTCTGCATGTGTATTCAATTCATCTTCAGAAAATTACATTCAAGTTCCAAATAGCTAAAATCATTCCCTTGCACTTCTACCAACACTAATACATTTGGAACTCCTAATATTTATTCAAGTTGAGTTCCTTCAATTTGAAACCGATTACAAGGATTGAAATGAAACGTTTCAGTTTCTGAAACTGATTACAATGATTACAAATGGCAGTTTCAGTTTGAAACCAATTACAATAATTAGAAAGAAAATGTTTCATGATCCATCTTTTGATTCCTCTAATGCTTCGGTCCCATTATTTTCCACTTTTTATGCTCTGGTCTTCCATGTGATCTGCCATCTTCAATGACACGTGGACTACACCCTAGAAAATTGCACTTTGTCTTACCCAGTCGTACTATCTCCTTCCATTGCAAGTCAGAAGGGATGTCATAATTTGTCATTTATTTGATCAGGATCTCCAGGTCAATGCAGGAAGCATATGGCATGAATGGTAGTCCAAGTTTGACTACTTTGAATTGATTCATAATCTCAAAGTCTGTAATCAGATGTTGAACCAATGTAGCTCCTTTCATATTTTCCTCCAGGTTTTCAAATTTGGAGTGATCCATTATGCACCGAGTGAGGTGAGCATTTTATTCTTCCTGATCAAATAATTTTCCTTTTCCATCCCAAAATGGTGGGAGGCCTTTGATAAATAATTCTTCAAACAAATCTTTGAACTCTTGCACACTTTGTTCCATCTGTGTTGCCTTGGTTTGGACTGATTTTAACAGGTTATGTTTAGAAAAACCCTCCTGGCCCAGATAATCAATGTAGTCATGTATTTAACTCCAATATTATGAAGTTCTGCAGTAGGAATGGAGTTGAGTAGATTTATGGCATTTTGGGCCCATTCTGATGGTTTCTTTGCTAAAGTCTCATTTAAAACAGTGCACCTTCTTCTAGTTGTGATGGCTATGTTGTTTTTATCATTGATGAGATTCAAATACACTTTGAACTTGGCAGCTTCAACAACTATAGAGTCTCAAATGATATGCTTGGTTCCCTGCAACAGACCTTTGCATCTTAATCTCACCTTCAACTTATCTATCCTTTCCTACAAGGCTTGATTCTCCTTTTGAAAGTGAGTCATTATTTCATCCTTTGCTTGCATCTCCTGCTTCAATTTATCTATGCTCCATTTAACCCTTTGATTTCTCCTTCTTTTAGGCTAACTTGTGACATAGAATGGACAAGTCCTTCAGTGTTTGGCCTGGCTTCTTTAGTAGGAGGTACAACTATAGCCTTGTTCAAAAATTATGTCTGCTCTTATGACCACTTCACCTTTTCTCTTTCCAGCTGCAATGCCTTGGCCTTGTAGTTCAATGCCTCATGACAAAGTGTTTCATTTTCATGTTCTAGAGCAACCAATTATGTTGTTTTTGGATGTTGTTGATTGAGGTCGGTTGTCATTGATGTCAACCCTTGAAGAAAGACCCATAGCACAAAGGTTTGGGTAATGGACCCAATAGTGTTTGATGTAAATATGACTCATTATTTTTTTTTCATGGTTTATAAGAAGTAAATATGGATGAACTCCAAAGTGGATTTTTTTCATGGTTTATAAGAAGTAAATATGGGATGAACCCAAATGGTCCCATTATGGGTGGTGAAGTCCCTCACTGGAAGATGCTTTGGGGAGTAAGAGACCCCATGCTTAATTGTGAATAATGAGATAGAAGGAAAGTGAATTTGTCAGGAAAAATATCCTAGATGGATAGTTCTTGTCATGTGGATTCTGGTGGTATGTGGAATGTCACATGTAATTCCTCATGGTTAGAGAGTTATGGCTATTATAGTTGGAGACCCCAGTTTGGGTAATGGACCCAAGTTTGTTTCCATGGAGTAACCGTATGTGAGTTATGATATATTTTCAGATACACTATCTCTATGGATAGTGTACATGTTATTCCATTTCGAGTGGTATGTATAACGCCACATAACTCCCCCACAGCTTGAGAGTTATGGCTCAATGGGTTGGTGGACCCTCATATTTCATCTAGAAGCCCCCAAAAGGTCGAAGTAATCAAAGTGATTTTGGCAGATTTTAAAGGTAAATAATAAAGTGAAGTGATGAGTGTATTATAATTCAAAGCTGGCCACAAAATAAATTATTTCAATAATAATTTACCCGGATAAATTAGAAGTGGACCCAACCCTGTAATATGGTGGGGCCAAGTGGGACCTAGAAGATGTTTTTAGCGAAGCTACTTGGAGAGTATAAATAAGAGGCAAGGCCCTCTCATTTGAATAAACTTGAGAATATTGAATATCTAGGGGTGTCTGAGGTTTACAAAATGATATCTAACCCGGAATTGAGGAAAGTGAAGAAATCAAGGACGAAATGTATGAAGGATAAAAAATTTTAATGGTGCTTTCTAAGGTATGTTATTTTCTGTGCATCTCACCATTTCGGCCAGTATAACTTTTTTATGTAATGATTAAGATCCTAAAATTTCTATGCAAGTGTGAGAAAAACATATCCAAATATCGCTATTAAAAATTTAGCTTGTGGGTCGTTTTATTTCAGGAGTTGCTAATCAGGGAAAATAGGGTTTGTGGCATGTTCTAAAACTAGTCAAAATCAAGTATTTCGGATAAAAACTTCATAACTTCTTCAAAAGATCCAAATTATGTGATACCAAAATGTGTTGGTTAGGGTACTTCAGTATGCTTTTAATAGTAAGGTCAGATCATTTTCATCAACATTTTGAAAGGGCACTCTCTACACGCTTCTAGAATAAGCCGTAATCTCGCAAGGTATACCATTTTGCTATGTTCCTTTTATTATAGGCCCTAAGTAGTGCCAATTTGAAATTGCATAAAACATACATTGAATAACATTGTATCAGTTTCAGATCTTATACATTATAGGTTCAAAGGTTATCATCAAGTTAGGCCGCTGACTAATCCAAAACTAGGAATGAGACTAAAGAAAGTTTGATGAAAATGCTAGTCTCTTTGGTCGCTAAAGTTAAGGAAGGTTTGCAAGAATGTGATCGATACACCGTATATTATAGAGCTACAAATCGAATTTTTATGATGAAATTGATGAGGGCTTTGGTTAAGGTGTACATGTTGAGTACATGGTTGAGACAATATTGATGAGTTGGCACATACATGAGGTGTATAGTTGATGATGTTGGTACATATTGATGAGTCATAATTGATGAGAAGTTGACACATTATTATACATACTTGGTACATGGTTGATGCAATTTTTATGTTATGGTACAAGTTGATTACGTGATTGTGCATGGTTGATGCACTTGTTTATGGTGCCAGGTTGATTACAGGTTGGTGCAATACTGATGCAACTTTTTTATGGTACAAGCTGATTATAGGTTGGTGCATGATAGATGCACTTGTTTATGGTATAGGCTTCATTACGCTTTGATGTATTGTCTGACGGTTGGTATAGTTTTTTACAATGGTATATCTCACGTTGATAGTGCGGGACATTGGTTCCATCATTCACTTCTACTTCAAGGTGGCAGAAAGAGGCAAGGAGAGGTGGTTGTAGCCACCTTCCTAAGCAGCCGAGAACAATTGTAACCGAGATTTGGGGAGTTGAGCTTCCCCGTTAAACCGAGAAACTAGGGTTGGAGCCTCCGCCAGCCTGAAAACAAAGGAAGTTGGTGCTTCCAATGAATGTGTAATTCTTCAAGACATATAAGAAAAAACATTCCTGGTTTTCTTCCGATTTGGTTTCCAATGAAAAACACTAGTGTGTAATCGCGGTATGTGTATGATTGTTCATTTGTTCATTAAGCCATTTACTCTCTACAATTATTGGATAATAATGCTTCATTGATATAGCACTTGGATTATATGCTTAAAAGGGACTAAATTCTCTTATTATTGATTCACCCTCCCTTTAATCCAACAATTGGTATCGTGAAAGGTTAGTTCCTTCAGAAACAACCAGATCGGAAGGAGATCATGGATTATTCGAATGGAGTACCAATGTTTAATGGTCAATGGTTTTAAGTATGAGATTGAGAAAAGGACGTAAGCATTTTACGTGCAATGGGACATATTTGGCTATCGGGCTATCATGGGATATGATAGTTCAAAAGGGCAAAGATCTAACCAAGAAGGAATTGAAGAAGAATAAATAAAATAGCAAATGGATTTCATCCGGGAAGGATTACCTAAACCGGTAAGAGAAAAGGGTTGGTAAATGTTCATCATCCAAATAACCTTTGGGATAAGTTACATGACATATATTCTTCACCCATCACATTCAGAAAATGTCAAAGAAGATGCATGCAGTAACAAGAAGAAAGATGCCTTACTGCTGCTCCATGTGATTCAAAAAGAAGAAGAGTATGATGAAGCAGAAGTTGATTACAAAGAAAAATTGATCAGTGCAATTAAATATCTAAGGAAAGAAAGAGAAGAAAACAAGTCATCCAAGAAATAATTGATGAAGTAAAAGCAAAGTGTTCAAGGTTCAAAAAGGACTGCAGGTCATCAAAAATTTAAGATCTCAACTAGAAGAGGCTTAAGAATTGAAGAAACCTAGAATATCAAAGAAATGTTTAGAAGCCAACATAGCAACACACAAGGAATACATAGAAAAGAGATAAAATATATTGATGGATCATCTCAAGGAAAGAACCAATGGATTTAAACCAACTCTTGAGGAAGAGTTTGGTCAAGAAGAGAGAAGAATGGAAGAAGAAATAATTTCATTGAAAAAATCCAACTTGAAGAAGCAAAGAGAAAATAAGAGGTCATGAAGTCTCTCGTGATAAGAAGAGAGAAGAATGAAGAAGAAATAATTGTACTGAAAATCCAACTTGAAGAAGCAAAGAGAAAAGAAGAGGTCATGAAGTCTCGACAATGAAGAAAGGAGAAGAGGTTGAGAATCTTGAAGAAGAAGTTGTCACACTAAGAGTCAAATCGACAAGCTCAACAAGAAAGCTTAAGAGACAGAAACATCCATCGGGCTTGTAGAGAATGAAGAGAAGCACCCTCACGCTAAGCTAGAAAAGAAGAAATGAAGAAAATAGAAAGAGTTATGCGTAAGTACTCCAAAGGAAGGAATCATGGTCAACTTAATCTAAGAAAACTAATTGAAGATACATCTTCAAGAATACCATCCATGTTCTGGGCTTTCACAAAAACTTCAATCATGATCACACCAAAGAAAAATCTCGTATGACTCACGCCACAAAGAAGACTATTCACCCTGCATGAAAAATTCTATTTTATGGTCATTGTTTTATTGTACCAACTTGGACATAAGGTTTCAGGACAGTGTGGATTATAAAATAAATGTTCAAGCGTAGACCGCGGCCTATGTGGTCGCATTACAACATTGAGTGTTAAGAAATGTCATAACTCAGACACATAGCCGCTATTGTAGAAGATGATCGATACTTCCATGAAAGACAATAATAATATAAGATATAAGAAAGCATGGATAAGAAAACAAGAAGACCAAAAATTCATAGATTGCAAGATTGACAATAAACGAGATGAAGAAAATTCTACGAGAAAAGGAAAGATGTTACATACGTAGTTAGTTTGGAAAATAACCTAAAGAAAGGGAAGGGACAAATAAATAAGGAACAAGTTCAAGATTTTACTTTCAAACATTGTAGTGAAAGATGAACTAATGCATAGAAAGAAAGAAGTCAGAGCTCGAGAGATAATAAATCTACCAATGAAGATGATGATGAATCTACCAATAAAGATGATGATGCATACAAATCAAAGTAGGAATTGTTCTAAGCTATCCGATTTCTAGAGACTCCCAAGTAATATGAATATTAGATAGGGGAGTCTATGCGATAGTTGTGATGCACTTCAAAGAACCATCCTCGGAAAGCAAATTTTAATTTGAGAAGACATATCTCGTATAACCGCTAGCATAAGTATAGTTTGATAGTATAATGATAAATGGGTTAGCATTATGGACAATTGAGTAGCAGAGTTATGGACAACTTATGAAAGATGGACAGAGATGGATTTGTAAGAAGACTTAGAAGGTTTTAATAGATATAAGGATAGTGGATGAGCATGGATTCATAGGATTGGTTCAAGGAGTGGTTCAAAGACAAAGGAACATTATCAGAATGGGTGATAATTACAATGAAATGGCTCAAACAATAATCACTAATGGATTACAAATTGACAGATATTTCTTGGACAAAGGCAGTGCATACAATGGCTCACATTCAAAATAGAGTAATGTCAGAAACAACACTCCATAAAACTCCATGAAAGCTATGGAAAGGAAGACCAAGAGATGTGAAGTGACCCTCAGAGTTTTGGAAGCAAATGCTACATCAAAAGAGAAGATGGAAGAATGGGAAAGTTTCTGACTCGTGGTGGACAAAGGAATACTTGGTTATTACTCAAGTACAAGGAAAGCATACAAGTGTTACAATCTAAGATTAAACAAAAGTTGTGGAAAGCATCAACAAAACAATTGATGAAACAAAAGTGCATAATCAAACAAAGAAGAAAAACAAATAAATGGAACAAGTTTTCAAAGAAGAAGATGTTAATATGAAGAAGAGGAAGAAGATGAATTAAGGAAGAGAATCCACGTGGCAGAAGAACAAGTTTAAAAAGCATCTCCAAAGACACCTAGCAACGAATACACAAGAATCATCCTTCAGATCGATTATTGGAAACAAAGATGCAGAGTTGAGACAAGAAGAAAAATCTATTCACCGTAACAAACACACACCTAGCACTCTCATCTACAGCTGAACCAAACTATTTTGAAGCAGCCAAGGATGAATTTTGAATAAGGCTGGATGAAGAATTGGATCAAATAGGAGAAAATGATGACTTGGGAATTGGTTCCAAGACCAAAGAATAAGAAATGTAAATCGTCGGTTTTCGAATAAAATTGGAATGAATATGGACAAAGCTACAAGGGAACAAAAAAGCTATATTGGTATGCAAGGGATATGCACGATTAAAGGAATTGACTTTGAAGAGACATATGCCCTGGGCTACTGTAATAGAAGCAAATCACTTGTTTCTTTTAGCTTATGCATTGCCCAAAAATTCCAAAGTATAATCGTATGGACGAAATCAGCTTTTCCTCAATGAACTCTGAAGAAGAAGTCTACATTGAACAACCGGAAGGATTTTAGTTGTCGAGAACACGCACTATGTGTGTAAATTAAAGAAGGCCTCAGATGTATTCAAAATGTGCCCTAGAGCATGGTACCCGCATCGGATAAGATCTCCGCAGCGAAAAGGTGGTTCAAAAGCGTAAAGCGCATTAAATAACCCTACATCAAGGTAAGTCAACGTAACATTTTATTAATTGAATTTTATGTTGATGATATTTTGCCTTTTGGTAGTGATAATGACAAGTTAAGCTAAGAATTTGCAAAAAGACATGCGAGGAATTGAAATGTCATTACTTGAGAACTATCCTTCTTTGGGACTTCGTGACACATCAAAGCAACCAAGGAATTTTTATTTCAAACCAAGTATATCAAAGAAAAGCTAAAGAGGTTCGAAATGGAAGATTGCAACCAAGCTTATCACTCCCATGCAAACCAAGTTGAGAAAAAGATGATGATTCAAAGTCTAGATCAGAGGCAATATAGGTCACCGATTGGCAGCCTACTATATGTACGTTATCCGTGACTAGATGTAATGCAAGCAATGGACAAGTGGCATGATTTCAAGCAGCACCAAAGGAATCACATACGTATTAGTAGTAAAGAGGATCTCTAGATATCTCAAAGGAAATGGAAGAGTTTGGAAGCTATGGTATCCAAAAGAAAAATATCTATCAATTTATGGCCCAATGCATGCATTTGGGAAAGTTGTATTGATGACCTATGAAGCACCAATGGAGCAGCTGCCTACTTTAGTGAGTGTTTGGTATCATACAAGCAAGAAACAATCATCTAGATTCTATCTACTACAGTAGAGTATATTGCCAGCTAAAGATGTTTGTACATAGGTCTCCTTGATTGTCAAACTTTGACGTGATATATAGGTTGAGTATGATGAGCCCATTCCAATATATTGTGATAATACAAGCGCTAATGTAAGATCTCAAAACCCTCGCGTGGACACTCCAAGATGAGAATATTCCAATCAAGTATCAATTTCACGAGAACAAGTTTAAAAGAACATCGAGTTGAGTATGTGGGCACAAAGAACGCGGCGCACATATTTACAAAACCACTCTAATCGGAAGCCTTTGAATATCTCACCAAATACTTGGAGTTATTTCTACCCAAAATGAATCGCTTTTGAATGCTTATCTTATATAAGTCTTAGATGTACACGATAATTCATAAGAGGACAAGATGTCGGGAGAAACCCCCATATGGAAAGATACCTTGCCATTGATGACAAAGGGGAGAGGATTTATCAGATGTAGAGGACGAGGCATTGTATTTTAGGGGATCAAGGAGTGATATGGATTTCAGTTGTTGTGACCGTGAGTGTTGCCATCAATGCCAAAGGGGAGATTGTTGATTAAGGTTGGTTTGTCATTGATGTCAACCCTTGAAGAAAGACCCATAGCAAAACGATCGGGTAATGGACCCAATAGTGTTTGATGTAAATATGACTCATTATTGTTTTGTCACGCTGGTTGATAAGAAGTAATATGGATGAACTCCAGTGGTCCCCTTTATGGTGAAAGCCCCTCACAGGAAGACACTTCCCTATGGAGTAAGAGAACCCATGCTTAATTGTGAAATAATGAGATGAAGGAAAGTGAATTGTCAAGGAAAATATCCCATATGGATAATTCTTGTCATTTCATTCCGTATGTGGAACGTCACATAATTCTTAATGGTTAGAGAGTTATGGCCATGAGAAGCTTGAGGACCTGTGTTTGGGTAATGAACCCAAGTCTATTTGATGGGTAATGGTATGAATCATGATATATTTTCATATAATACTATCTATATTGATAGTAAGCACGTCATTCCATTTTTATTGGTATAGAACATCACATAACTCCCTCACGGTTTGAGAGTTATGGCCTTTATGAAGTTGAGGACCCCTCATATGTCATCTAGAAGCCCCAAAAGCATCAAAGTAACTGCAAAGTGGTTTAAGAGATTTTAAAAGGTAAAATAATAAAGTGAATTGGATGAGTGTACTATAACTCAAAAGTGAATACAAAATAAATTATTTCCAATAATAATTTTAATGGAGAAATTAGAAGTGGACCCAACCCTAAAATAAGGGAAAAGTGGGCCAAGTGACCTAGAAGATGTTTTAAGGAAGCTACTTGGAGAGTATAAATAAGAGGCAAGGCTCTCTCATTTGAATAACACTTGAGAATAATAAATATATATATTTCTGAGGTTTAAAAATTATATTCACGAAATTTGTGGAAATCAAGAAAAAGAAGGTCAAATGTATGGGAAGGATAAATTTTGATGGTGCTTTCTAAGGTATGTTATTTTCGTGTCATCTCACCATTTGCTATAACTTTATGTAATGATTCAAACTTGAAATTGCTATGAAAAAGTGAAAAAACATATCAAAGTATCTGTGGTTAAAAAATTCATCTAGTGGTCGTGGTTATTTTGGGAGTTACACTGTGGAGGGCTAGGGTTTGTGGTCAATCCCAAACTAGTCAAAAATTAGGTGTTTTGGGGTAAAAATGCCATAACTTCTTCTACAATGTGACCCAAATTAAGTGAGACAAAATGTTGGTTAGGGTAAAGTATGTAGTATTCCTTTATAATAGTTTTAGATCATTTCCATCAAATATTTTGTGTAGGGAACTTCACAAGATCGCTTCCTCTGTAAATAAGCCGTAATCTCAAGGCATGTCATTTTTTTCTATAACTCCTTTCTCGAGAGGTTCCAAGTAGTTCCAATTTGAGAAATTGCATAAAACATAATCAAGAACATTGTGTATCGCTTCATATATTTATACATTACAGGTTCAAATTTATGATTACTTCAAGTTAGGGTTGTTGACTAATCCAAAACTAGGTACGTGAGACTAAAGAAAAGTTTGATGAAAATGCTAGTCTCTTTGTTGTTAAAGCATAGTTGGTTTGTGAATGTGATCGACACACTAGGTCTATTACGTAGCTACAAATCATATTTGTATCATGAACCTGATGAGGGATTTTTGCTGAGGTACATGTTGAGTACATGGTTGAGACAATAGTTACGAGTTGGGTACTACATGAGGTGTATAGTTGATGATGTTGGTACATTGATGAGTCATAATTGATGAGTAGTTGAAAATGATTGGTACATACCTTGGTACATGGTTGGATGCACTTATTTATGGTACAAGTTGATTACAGGATTGTGCATGGTTGATGTAACTTGTTTATGGTACAGATTGATTACAGGTTGGTACATGGTTGATGCACTTGTTTATGGTACACAGGTTGATTATAGGTTGGTAAATGGTTGATGCACTTCTGTTTTTGGTACATGTTGATTACAGTTGGTGCATGGTTGATGCACTTGTTTCTATGGTACAAGTTGATTACGTGCTGATGCATTGGTTGATGCATGGTTCAGATTTATTGGTACGTATTTACAAATGGTGATATTTCATGGATAGTGGACAGTTGGTTCCATCATTCTACTTCTCTACTCGTGGTGGCAAGATAGACAAAGTAAGGATAGGTGGTTGTAGCCACCTTCCGGGCCAGCTGAGAACATAGGTTGTAGCCCCTCTAGTTGTGGTAGCCCGAGATTTGGGAGTTGGAGCTTCCCCTCAAGTTGTAGCCTGAGAAACTAGGGTTGGAGCCTCCTTCCGCTGGTACTGAAAACAAAGGAAGTTGGTGCTCCAATGAATGTAATTTACATGGAAACCCAAATCGAGAGAAAACCACAGAATGTTTTTTCTTCAAGACATATAAGAAAAAACATTCTGTGGTTTTCTCTCGATTTGGGTTTCCATGTAAAACACTAGTGTACTGTGTATGTGTATGATTGTTCATTTGTTCATTGCTTATTTACTCTGCAATTATTGGATAATAATGCTTCATTGATATAGCACTTGCATTATATGCTTAAAAGGGACTAAATTGCTCTATTACTAATTCACCCCCCCCTCTCAGTAATCCAACAGATGTTCTATAGAAGATATCTTCATTTTCTTCTTCAATATTTGAATCAATTTGTCTTTTTCATCCAATGAGGATTTCATCCCTTGAGGGCCTTCAGATTCCAACCTCTTGACCTGATTCTTCCAATCTTTGTTGGATGTTTTTTCTTGCCTCAACTGCCCTTCTAATTGCATTGCATAAGATGACATATTTGAATTCTTCAATCTTAAACTCAAGTAATCAGAATACAACATATCACTGGTATTTTTATGGCATTTAACCTTGTCTGGAGCACTAATGTTGTCATACCTTATCTTGATCTCGGATACTTTGTCTTCATCTGCAACTGCAATGTTAAATGTCCTCTTCTCAATATCCCTTACTATGAACAGAGAAGATTTGTACTGAGAAATATTTTCCTCTTCAGGTACTAAATTCCTCATCTCACCCACATCTATGTTTCCTTTCTCAGCACATTGTTTTGCCAAATCTTCTTTAGATTGATAAGCTGCCCCAGATGCTTTATCAAAGATGTGTTTTTTGCTGCTAAAGGTTCTTGAGTTGCCTTCACTTTGGAGTTTTCTTTCCTTTTCAACCTCTACAAGGCTAGTACCACTCTCCACCATATCCATATTTACTTTTTCTTTAGGATCTTTCTCCTCTAAATCCACTATCTGCAGAGACTGTGTAATCTTCATCTTCTTAGGATAAGTCTATTGATCACTGGTAGGGATGATTTTAAGGATGGAAATTTATTTTAAAATGTAAAAACCTTGGTGAATCTTACTAATCCTTCATATGTCAACTATAAATGTTTTGCGATATTTTTGTAAAAATATTCAAATTTCTAAGTATTTTATATAGTTTTTATAAAATTTTGGCGATTTTTAAGGTAAAATAATTTTATCCTATTGAATTTGGGCGAATCATTTTTAAAATAGCGAATCTCATTTTTGGAAAAACCATGGAAAATTAGCCCATGAGCGAAATTTAACCCCTAAAATCATCCCTTTCACTGGTGCCCATGGCCTCTGAACTGCTTCTCTTGATGTAAACACTCATCTTAGGAACCTTGACTATCAATTTTTGAGGAGCTTGTTATGTCTGACTTTGTTGCAAGGTTGCCTCCACTTTTTTTGTTTGATTTGGTTGTAATATTCCTTCCATATCAACACAGACTTTTAGGTTTTCCAGTTTATCAAAACCCTCAACGTGTTCATGCTCATAAGGGGCTTGTTTTTTCATCAATATTCTCTTGGACATGATTTTGTGTGGATCATATCTTCTTCCCTGTAGTTGTGCAAAAACAAACTCTTTGAGATTTTCTTGAATCTAAGATAAGCATGATCTAGTTTTGATAATGAAAGGGCCAATGATAAAAGGGAACTTGAGGTTGGATGCTTTGTGCAAATTCAGGAAATGCTATGTCTTAGATATAATTATTTTCCTGATGAATTCAAGGGAAAATATTTTGGTGGTCGGAAAAATAGGCAATAGGTAGGGGGATTCATGACAACCATAAACCCAAATTACTGTTGAGTGCATGAATAGTACCCAATCCCCCACTTTGTTCTCTAGATTTGGTTGTAGATATCTCCTAATGTCATCCAAAACTCTAGGTAGGTTGGTGTTGAAAATCAAATTGTAAACCCTGGACATGACTTTATTGATAAATATGAGCAATGTAATCATTTTACATTTAGTTGATACAAATGTTGCTTCAGGAAATTCTTTCTTATTGGTTTCCAAGAAAATATTCAACAGATAGGTGTAGTATCTGAAATGCCTTAGAGAACAAAAAATCACTCGCTATTTATGGATATTATTAGCTATGAATTGATCAAAACCAATGCAGAATGACAAACCAGACTTTGAATGAAAAAAGGTAAAAAGGAAACTAAACATGACTTTGACCACATTTTGTCATTATCTAGACCTAAAATTTGACTCAACATGGAACAGACCCATTGGACTTCAATAACCATTATACTCACATTAATTGGTAAAGACAGACTCTATGAAAGATGTTTTGGTTTGACAATTGTCTATAAAAACAAATCTTGGACCTCTGATGGACACTCACTGTACACCCTTATTAGATTTTCTTCATTAAAAGGATCAGAATTTGTGGAAAAAGACTCTGGTATACCGAGGGAATCTTGAATTGACAAACTCTCTACCCTACACATGGCCTCAGACCCTCATTTATTCTCAATGACCCTTTATTCATGTGAATATTGTTCGGCACACCAACCTATAAATTTAGGAAAAGGGAAAGCAATTTCGACAACATAACGAACTATGGTGGCCTGCACTGCTTCAAGGAATGGTACATTCCTTCCTACATTATTGGACAAGTTACTTATGGACACAAAGATGGGTGAAATGGTGATTTCAATATCAAATATGTCTTAATCTCGTTCAATTATGGCTTCTTCATTCACCGCAAGGTCTTGTTTTGTTACTGAATTTATGATAGGATCCATGGTTGCGATGAAAAATACCTAGGAATGAGAAGAAATGGCATGCAATTGGTGTACTATTGAGTTGCAGTTGAACAAGAGTGGTCGCACCAAGTTTGAAACGGTCTAGTTGTTTGAAATAATAATAAAATACATAATAAATTCCCTTTTATACAATTTCCAATTTTTTTGGGCATGAGGAAGTGGTTTGGGGAAACCTGTTGTTCATCCTGAAATGCACCTGGTGGCGCCACATAGCCCCGACCAAAAACCATGGTTTAGATTTTGGCCCGCTTTCCGCTTTCCGAAATTAACCTCCATGCACTTTCTATCCCCAAAATGATCCTTGACCATCGATCCATAGAGTTCACGATCCACGTTGTATGGGGACCATCACTTAGCGCTCCCACCAACTTTAGTTGTTTCCCTGCCAGATTTAGCCCCTTCTCTAGTCTGTCAGGCTTCCAAACCGGTTTAGCACCTTGTTAGATCTTGAAATTTCTATTTCACATAAAACATTTAATGGTGATAACAAGATATAAGGAGAGAAACTTTATGTCAAGAGATCTAGTCTTAAAGTGGGATGCCAGAAGAGAAGCAAAAGGCAAGCATGGAAAGTTTGACAACCTTTGGCTTGGACCTTTCCAGGTCATTGTAGTTCAAAATAACAACACATATGATCTAGAGAAACTGGATAGTGAATTATTTTTGGCTCCCATCAATGGGAATTTCCTCAAACATTTCTTTCAATACCGAATGCTGCAAAATTTCTCACCCTGTACATAAATAAATACATTCACATTCATGTTATGTATTTTTAATTTTACTTCATTCACCATATTTTAGGCAATTAAGAGATTAGGGTTTTGAAATTTAAGTTGTTAAGTAATTTTGTTTCACCTCTCAAATCAATTTTTCAGGTGCACAAGGAACAATTTGTTTGGATGTAGAATCAATAACCCAACAAGAGAAGGCACTCAGTCTATAGTTCCTTGTACACTACAAAGGTATTTTGTCCCCGCTAGAGTTGATGTTAGTATTGGTTTTGATCCAATCATTACCATGCACCATGATCGAGCTAAGGGTTCAAAATTCAAGAGAAAAATAACTTACAGAGCTCACACATCAATGAAGCAAAGCATATGGTCAGGCGACAAGAAATTTCTAATGAAAGAAACCAATCCCTAAGGGCTAGAGACTGAGTTTCAATACTCAGGTGCTTATCAAGAGCATGAAAGGTTCCTATCTCACCCAAATTAAGTTCAATCCCCTGCCCAAATGGATCCACATCATATAACCAAGGAATAAAAATAAATCACAGGCGGAGGTGTGGGCCCGATCACCCAGTGGTTGCAAGTGAGCCTAAACAATGATGGATGATGCACGTCACATTGAAAATGCCCGAGTGTTAACGTAGCATTAAGGTGTGAAAATAATTTTAGGCTGCTACATTTCAAAGAGAAAAATTTGTCGCATGGTAAGGCATGGAAAGGAAAACTCCCTTAGGATTGTGATAGTGGTATTTCGATCCCGCCAGGTTTTCACATCATCCAACTCATCACCTATCTTACCGTTCACTTAGCACTAGTTGGAGCCTTCATAGTAGTCCACCTGGACAGTGGGGAAGATGAGAAAGGCTTGAAAGGTCCACTATATTCATTTCAAGGTCATCATAGATTGCCACCTGTGGTAAGGAGGCCTACCATTATTCTCAGTCACAATGTTAGATTCAGCCATACATATCTTGAGCCTGGGAAGACACTTCAATTCCCACATGGACCAATCCCAAGCTGCCATGCATCCACATATTCATGCTGATGTCAATGTGATGCCATCCAAATTTCATGCGTTTTACAAATTTCAAAGGCTCCAACCATATGGAAAAATATGCATGTATGGAAACAAAGGCATGAGAGAAAATGTTTCAGGCAAGTGGGAAGATTCTCTAGAGCCTACCAAATCTATTAGACATGACATGACATGTAACAGATATCTAGCATCAATTTTTTCATCCCTCACCCATGATTATATCCATGTCTGCTACTATAAGAGGATAACAATCATTTTCCTCCACATGTTCATTCACTCATGTCCTGGATCTTAACATATTGGGATAGGTGTGAATAGTCATGACGCTCCCTCAAATGTCTTATAAGACACATGTCAAGTTTCTATAAGAAAGATAAGGGAGACTGAGGCTAAACCAATATGCAAATAGTCTAGTTTCCATTGATACAACTATATTGATGCTCAATATAGAAAATGATGATCCACCTATGAAAAATGATTTCAGAGAAGGGGATTATAAACCATCCTGGATATAGATGTGGGAAAACGTTGTTCTATCCATTGTTATGGGAAGAATTTCCTTCTCCGGTATCATTAGCACAACTGGGAAATCATAAGGGAATTCAGGAGTATATCCTAATGTGCAGTTGTATCAATTGACCGTCCTGAGGTAGCAACTTGAGGCAAGATATTTCAAGATAATTTAATTGATATGTTGCACCAGCAAGGAGAGATATCTAATCAGGAGGTGTGAGTGGGCCTTTAAACCAATCAACAGCCCAAATCATTCCATGGTTGAATGGGCCCACCGCAGTAGAGGAAGACCTCATAGAGCCAACTAAAAAGACTTGTCTTGAGGCTCAATTAGATGAAAGGAACACACCCAAATAAACACTAGCACATCATATTTGGGGGTAAAAATCTATTTTTACCCGATTAAAATGAATAAAAAATATTTGAGAAGTTGAAAGTCGTTAACATGTCAAATAAATATCAAGATTCTGACAAGATGAAATCGATTTTCAAGAAGAAGTATTGATCCAAAAAATCATGTTTCCCTTAAGTAAGAACAACAATAAATTGATAGAAGGAGATCATTTGTATGGTCGGTACTTTGGGGAATTTAAGAGTATCTGTTGGGTTCGTATTTTGACTTTTTTTATTGCGATGATCAAATCCTTTTTTCATGCGATATTATATGTGTTATGCTCTCATTTAGCCATTTTGAAGGTATTCTCAAAGCTTTATATATCAATTCACCATGAATTCCCACAAGGTATGTAATTATCGTTTTTATAATGGTTTTATCATCAACTCAATTCAGTTCGATGTTTATGAAGATCTAATGCATGGTTTTCTTGCAACAGGGAAATATTCTGATCCGATCCTCCATCCGGACCTTCGTCCAACACTATTACAGATAGTGAACTTCAAGATTAATTTTTGGGAGGATGAAGTGTGATGCAGCCACGCCCGCAAGCACGTATGCTCACAGGATCTTTCCTTCCTTCTCGGCCCGAAGAACTTTAACGTTCCTCTATTTCCCTGTCGGGAAATCCACACCCACAGAACTCTTCACGTGATCCCCTCTCTTTACTTATTAGGGGATCAGACTTCACGACTTTGCAAGGTCAGTGGTCGAGCGTTGGACTCTCGAATCCCCGAATCCCGATACAAGTCAATGCTGAGCTTTTCCTTTACCCTATCGGGACTTCTCCTATCACGATTTCGGCATTCGCGATGTCGAGCAACTTGGTTCTCCAACTCCCGAGTCCCAATACACCGAAAATCCAATGCGCTCAAGAGTTGACTTTTCAATGGTCCTTTCACTGCATCGGCATTTCAGAGTTCACAATATCGCGAATCCTGATGCATACGTTTTGGGCCTTCTTGCCACAAAACTCCGATATACTATGCCACCTGTCCACGTCATCGACCCTTGTGGCCCCACACAAATCCTTAGCCGTTGGGATATCGCGTTTCACGATTTCGCAATTTCCGTTGCAAGGTTTACAGGACTTCACCCTATGAAACCCCGATACATGATTCTACGTGTAAATCCGACGGTCCCTGTGACTCGGATCTACGGTCCTGCCCCTCCTAAGCTTTTAACCTCTTGGGAATACTTGAAATATCTCCTTTAATCCTCCACGAGATCTAACGGCTCACAGAGATTCAAAAATTCTCCTCAGAGAATTCCGACCGTCCGTCCTTCCTGGCAATTTCTGTGAATGACCAAGTGTTCCTCCACAGAACTTGTCCTCATGCGCACAAAATTGCAACGCCTATTGGACACCTCTTGGTACAAACTTTCTATGCAACCCTTTAATGATTACTCAAAGGTCATATACCTCCTAAGCTTTTCCACGACCTTCAAGTCCTCCAAAAGAAAAATCTTGCACGCACTCCTTGCGGCAAACCTTCAACCACGTCTAAGTGTTGAAGTACCTCAACTCTGCGCACACCTGTAGCAGTAGTCGTTAACTCCTTCTCTCAGGTTCGCAACCTTGAGACTTCACTCAACCTACGCACTACTTGCATAGCTCCTGTGCCTGTCTGCACTTCTGAACAAATGAGAGCAAAAGCTATCCCACCTAAACCCTCTGTCAATGCACTCCTTGCAGGAATCCTTGTTCAGATAGAGAAACAATTGAAAATCATTCCTACTTCCTCTCAGACTTCAAACTCAAACCATGAAATCACATACACAGCATATAAAGAAAATGTATAACAGGAAGCAAACATTAATGAGCATATCATTCAGCATCAATACACAAAGAACAACACAAAAACCATGAATTTGAATCAAACTCTTTCTATTAATTCAAATATCTGTACATGGGTGTTCTTACACAGCTCTCTGCTTCTCCTCTATACTCATTCTTCCATTCTAATGATACAATACACAAATGAGGGTGTCTATATCCCGTTTCCCTCTTGCGCTCTAAAACTCTCTAATCTAGAATTAAATTCTATCTACTTGCATAACTACTTTAAATGCCTTCTATCTACTAAGGATGAGAGAAATCCACTCAAGGTCCCTTTACATTACACAAGTGTGCTTCTTCTTAATTATCACTTTTAAGATTGTGCAACAATTTCAAGGTGATTTTCAAAATTTTGTGTTGGACGCTTTCCAGTTGTCTTCTTACTTCCGCACTGGCTCGCTTGACATTGGTGATGCTCTTGCATCATACTCCCTTGCTTGAAAATTTTCATGGGCTCCTGTCCATGAGCTCGTGCACAGTATGTCCATGTTTCTATATCTCTACTTTTCTCTTCTAGATGGCATCTTCAACTGGATGGTTCTTCCATTTGACTAGATACTCAAAGTATTCTTTTCGCCCGGTCTTCTTACCAATTATTCTGTCCAGTATGCACTCCATTTGTGACTTATCTTCAACTGGCATCTACTTCATTCACTGAATCATTGGCTGCTCAGTTCCAATCTCTGCTTCCCCAACCTTATATGGGTACAAATCTGAGATGTTGAATATCGGAGAGATTCCGATCCCATCGGGTAATTCAATCTCATAAGAATTTGCCCCAAGTTTCTTCAAGACCCTACATGTCCCGATTTTCTTCATCTTCAGTTTGTTATATGTTCCTCTCGGGAACCTTTCTTTCCTCAAATGTGCCAGAACCAAGTCACCAACTTCGAACTGAAGTTGTCTCTTGTGTTGATCTGCTCTACGCTTATACTCTTGACTTGAATTTTGCAGTCGCTCCTTCACCTGGCTGTGAAGTTCTTTCATCGCCTCTACGAATTCTTCTGCACTAGTGCTCCTAGTTGAAATTTGTTCTGAATATCTCAGTTCAGAAATTCCTCTCGACTGCATGCCATAGACAAACTGAAATGGACTTTTCCCTATGCTCCTGTTGACTGAATCATTATATGCAAACTCTGCCTATGGTAATATGATGTCCCACTGGCTATGGTGCTCTGTCACCAAGCTTCTCAGCAAGTCTCCCAGACTTCTGTTTACCACTTATGTCTGTCCATCCGTCTGAGGATTATACGCTAAACTAAACAACAAGTTAGTTCCCAGCTTCTTCCATAAGGTCCTCCAAAAATGCCCTATGAATTTGGTGTCTCGATCCGAAACTATACTTTTGGCAAACCATGAAGTCGAATGACCTCTTTGAAAAACAGGTTCGTGATGTGAGTCGCGTCACTAGTCTTCTGACATGGAATGAAGTGTGCCATTTTGGAAAATATATCCACCACCACAAATATTGAATCAACACCCCTTTGTGTTCTCGACAACCCCAATACAAAATCCATGTTAATTTCATCCCACGGCCTCTCTGGTATGGGCAATGGTTGATAAAACCTCGCATTCTGCCTCCTTCCCTTAGAATGCTAGAAAATTTTGCATCTGTCCACAAATATCTTGACGTCTGCTCGCATTCCTAGCCAAAAATATGACTCATTCAGCTTCGTGAATACCTTGTCATGACCAAAATGTCCTGACAATCCTCCACTGTGTTTCTCTTTCAGCAGATTCTCCCTCATGGAGCATTTCGGAATACACAGTTGATTACCTTTGAACAGTAATCCTTCCTGGATCATGTATTCGGCCCACTGGCTTCTATCCCTGAGAACTGGATTCTCAGCTGCTTCATACACTTCCTTGAAATCCTAATCATCTGTGTACATGTCCCTGAGATCATCAAAACCCAGCGTTTTGATGTGGAACTTCTGCAATAGCAAACACTTCCTACTCAAAGCATCAGCAACTTTGTTAGCAGTACCAGAAATATGTTTTATCACAAAAGTGAAATTCTGCATATAGTCAACCCATTTGACATGTTTCTGATTCAACTTCTCCTATTGAGTCACAAATTGCAATGCATGGTTGTCAGTGTACAAGACAAACTCTTTCGGGATCAAGTAATGACTCCATTTCTTCAATGCCTGTATGATAGCATAAAAATCCTTATCATAAGTGGAGTATTTTAATTTCGCTTCATTCAACTTCTCGCTGAAGTACGCTATCGGTCTGTCTTCTTGACTCAAGACTGCCCCGATTGCAAACCCACTTGCATCGCATTTCACTTAAAATGTCTTTCAGAAATCCGGCAACACCAAAACTGGTTGTTCAATAATCTTCCTCTTCAACAGATTAAAACTCTTTTCAGCCTCTTTAGTCCAGTGAAAAGACTTATGTCTTTTCTTCATGGTGTCCATCTTCACTATGCTAATTCCACTGAAATTCCTGATGAACTTTTGGTAGAAACTAGCCAATCCATGAAAACTTCTCACCTCAAAAATATTCCTCGGTGATGGCCAATTCTTAATTACCTCCACCTTATCTGGATCCATCCTCAACTCATCTGCCGAAATAACAAACCCCAAGTAAATGAATTTTGTCTTCATGAATGAATATTTCTTCATGTTTATCAACAGCTTCTCCTGCTGTAATCCCTGCATCATTGTAGCCAAATGCTTCAAATGATCGGCCACTGATTTACTGAAAACCAATATGTCATCCAAATATACGATAACAAATTTCCCGATGAACTCCCTCAGGACTTCGTTCATCAACCTCATGAAGGTACTCAACACATTTGTTAAGACAAATGGCATAAAAATCCATTCATACAAACCTTCATTTGTTTTGAATGTTGTCTTCCACTCATCACCTTCTCTCATACGAATCTGGTGATAACCGCTTTTCAAATCAATCTTTGAAAAATACTTTGCTCCACTCAAGCAATCCATCAGATCATCCATCCTTGGAAATGTAAATCTGTACCTGATGGTTATCTTATTAATCACCCTCAAGTCAGTACACATCCTCCAGCCTCCATCTTTCTTCGGACTGAGTACTGTTGGAACAACACATGGACTCAAGCTCTCCCTGACTAAACCTTTGTCCAACAAATCCTAGACTTGTCTCTTGACTTCTTCATTCTCTTGCAGCATCAATCTGTACATGGCTTTATTTGGCAAACTGGCTCCTGGTATGAGATCAATATGATGACTCACACTTATGATTGGTGGTAATGAATGAGGTAATTCATCCACTACTATGTCAACGAACTCTTCCATTTGTTCCTGAATTTCTTCTGGTAAATCATCTACTCTTGTGCTGGTCAAAACAATCCTCGGCTTTCTAACCACAAAGAACTGTGGATACTCTTTCTTCTTCACCTCTATAGGAAGTTCCTTCCCACTCGTGAGAAGTATTGTGTTTCTTACCTCTGGCTTCACCTCCTTATCCTTAATTGGAAGCAACATGTGTGTCCTCCCATTCTTCTCTAGGGTGTATGTGTTCATTCTCCCATCATGAATCACATTCCTGTCATATTGCCATGGCCTACCCAGCAATAGATGACAAACATCCATAGGAATGACATCACATAAGATCTTATCATTATATCCTCCTATCTTGAATTCAACTAAACATTGTTTAGTGACAGTTACCTGGTGTCCTTTCTGTAACCACGAAATTCTGTACGGGCTTGGATGATCAATCATCTCCAGCTCCAGCTTTTCTACCATCTCTATCGAAACAAGATTATCCGTGCTACCACTGTCTACAATAACCTTGCATACCCTATCCTTGGTCTTGCAAGCAGTCCTCAAAAGTTTGGTCCTTTGGACTAAACTCTCCACCTCTTTCTCTGGTGTCAAAAGGACTTTTCGCATCATAAGCGATCTTCCACCTTCATCGTCTTCTGCTTCAACATCCCGCCTCTATGCTTCGGCAATGTGAGCTTCCCCAATATCCTTCTTCTTATCTTGACACTCGTAAGACTTGTGCCCATTATTTCCACATGTGAAGCATGTGATTACTCCACCTCTTCCTCTTCCTCTGCCTCTAGTACGAGGAAAAGTGTTGTTGTCATCATAATCTCCTCTCTACTCAGTATGTTGTCCTCTCTGTTCAGCATATTGCCCTCACTGTGAACTTCCACTTCTCTCTGTTCGTTTGCATTTAGGCTTAGACCCGAACTTCCAATCCTCCTTGGGCTTCTGATATTTATCGTAGGCAACTGAATTTCCTCTGGGCTGACTCCTGCCTCACCCACTTTGACTCTGCTTTTGGCTCAGCTTCTCTTCCACTTTCAGAGCCATCTGATAAGCATCTTCCACCGTTCGGATGGTTACCATGCTCATCTCATCCTAGATATCATATCTTAGGCCATTCATGTATCTGGAAACTTTTTCATCATCGCTCTCCCGATGACCTGCTGATCCAAGTGGATATCACGGGCCACCCACCTTTTCCAAATGGCTCAAAACAGTTTTCTAGCCATTTTGGCAATTTACTATTTTTAGCAGGTTTTCACTTCCGGGGCCATTTTAAGGGCCTAAATGAAGTTTTTTCGAGATCGAGGTTCTCAATGATGGACAAAGGCATGATTGAGCCCCCAAAATGAATCTCCTCGATAATACCTTTCCAACAAGCTATCACACGCCTAAAACGGAGATCATATGCAAAAGTTACGACCCCGGG
>SNQJ01S0026882.1:11536-27590 GCA_010110895.2 Picea sitchensis
ACACATGTTTAGGCATATGTAGTGGAGATGGTATTCGTTTGTTTCCTCACTTGTAAAGTGAAATTTACCAAGGGCATTGCTAATGTATCAGAGGGAAGATGAACCCTAGAGATGAATAGGTAGGTTTGCAATTCTATCCCAAACAGGGGCTGAGGAAAATGAATCTATCAAAGGATCAAAGGAGGGGGTCCAGAGATTCATGCAAAGACCATATTTCCCTAAAAAATAAGTTCCTTATTTTAATATCAAATCCATGTCTTCTTCAAGTTGGAACATTCCAATGAACAAACCCATAGCATATGGGCAAATAAAGGATTCATCTTTTATCTTTGAAACCCATAACACAAAGATCTAGTTATGTAGATCAATAAGGCATGGACAAAGACCATTGAAATGAAAAAAAAAGTGCAGTTTTACTATAACAAGTTCTCGTAGAGACAATAATTTTACCTAAATATAGATAAATAGTTGGAGCCTCCTGCACCAAAATGAGAAAAGTAGCTAGAGGTGTTGATCACACACTGATACTGAGATGGGGGGGGGGGTGAATTAGTATAAGGCTATATTTTTATTTTTAACATTCATAAACCATAATGGTACAATGATATAAATATAACAATGAGAAGACACAATATTTAACGTGGAAACCCTTTTGGGAAAAAGCCACAAAAAAAATTATTTTTATGAATTTGGAACCAACCTATGATTACAAATGTTTGTAGGAACCAACCTACTAGAGACACCAATCCCCATTGTTTTTTGTACACACTGACCTATAGGAGACACTGATCACCTCTATTGTTTGTAGGAACCGACATAGAGGAGACACCAATCCCCTTTGTTGTTTATAGGCACCAACCTACAAGAGACACCAATCCCATATATTGTTTGTATGAACCAACCTAAATAAGACACCAATCCCCTCAGTTGTTTCCAGATAACTCCCTTTTCTTTCGTCAAATATGCAATGTTCTCTCTCCTTTTTCTTTCATGAGATCACTCACTCCTTTTTTTCTTTCACCAAATCTGCAATGTGCTCGATAATTTTTCTTTCACTAGATCTACTTTGCACTTGCTACTTCTAATTTTTCACGACCTTCACTAGATATTTTTATTCTTCTTCTACCTCTTCCTTAGATCTTCCTTTACAACTTTTTCTTGCTAGAATGCCAGATCAATTTGCTAGAACACCATATACGATCTTCACTAATATTTAATCGCCATTCCTTGAATGTTATTCAATCGTCACTCCTCAAATGGTAAGCATAAGAATACTACATTTAAAGCAACACCCACACACACATTATTTCTCATAACCCTCTTCGCCATTTATACTCTACCATAATCTTTACATGAAAAGTCATGTTTATTTGAAAAGATAAGACTTTTATTAAATAATATTAATTTTCCTCATTTTTTTATTTTTAATTCACTTTTTAACATACCATGGATAAAATACCACAATGGTTTTTAAATACATGTGAAAATACCATGTGAACTTTCAGTTTTACCTTTTCTTAATCCATTTTCATGTTTATTCCACTTTTACGTAAAATCCACTTTCACTTTTACCTTTTTTCTTATCCACTTTCATGTTTACTCCATATTTACGTAAACTCCACTTCCACTTCACTTTTCCACTTTTATATTTATTAAAGTAACATTTATATTTGAATACTTACTTACCTTTGAAATCAATGACAATATTTTATTCAATAATCTCCCCCTTTTCCATTGAAGGAAACCATGTTCTCAAAAACACGTAATACTCCTGAAATAGAAAGAGTTATCCATTGTTTACAACTCTCCCCGTATTTGTAATTCTCCTACTCCTATATGCAACCCTCCCCCTATTTGTATTTCTCCTTATTTAACATCAATGAAAATTGTATTCTCCCCCTGAGTTGTGCTTATTTGCTGAGGAGATGAGAGGGATATCATTCCCAGCTTCTGTTTGAGATATAAAAATGTTTCTCTAGGAAGGGGTTTGTTAAAAATATCTGCAACTTGTTCCTCGATGGAAATGTATTCCATATTGACACTTATTTCATATACCTATTCTCTTATGAGGTCATACTTGATGGGAATATGCTTCATCTTTGAGTGCATAGTAAAATTATTTGAAATATTGATTGCACTTATGTTGTCACAGATGATTGATATTGGTTGATCATATTCTACCTTGATATCTTGCAATGTTTTCTTCATCCATAGAACTTATGTTCAACATGTTGTTGTTGCAATATACTCAGCTTCTAATTTTGATAGAGAGATTGAAGATTGTTTCTTAGTCAAACAAGGCACTAGACTATTTCCTAGAAAAAATTCTCCTTCACTTGTAATTTTTCTATCATCAACACTGCCTACCCAATTTGCATTTGTATATGTTGTTGAAGTAAAATATTCTCCTGTTGAGTAAGATAAGTCGAAGTCCAAGGTGCCCTTTAGATATTTCAATATCCTCTTTACTGCGTGTACATGAGTTTCTTTTGGTGTAGTTTGAAATTGTGTAACCATTCCTAATTCTTGCATAACATTTGACCTTAATATCATCACATATAGTAGGCTTCCAATCATTGACCTATACAATGTTTTTTTTTTCTTCTGGAGATTCATCATTTTTTTCTCAATTTACAACCTGTGACCATAGGTGTGTTGAGTGGTGTACAATATTCCATTATTAATTTCTTCAACATTTCTTTAACATACTTGGTTTGTGAAATGAATATTCCTTTTTCATCTTGAGAAATTTGTAATCCAAGAAAGAATGATAGTTCACCAACAATAGAGATCTCAAATTCCTTTTGCATTTCTATTGCAAACTCTTTGCACATTTATTCCATACTACCTACAAAAATAGCGTCATATACATAAAACACAACAATCAATTAATTTTTTGATACTATCCTGATGTATATATTACTCTCAACAATTCCTATTTTAGAGCCTTTTCATTGTATATATTTATCAATTCTTGAATGCCATGCTTTAGGATCCTGTTTTATCCCATTAAGTGCTTTCTTCAATTTTCCCACATAATCCTTATTTTTTTTATAATAATAATCCTTTTGGTTGTTCAATGTATACTTAATCCTCTAAGTTAATATTGATAAAGGAAAACTTGACATCCATTTGTTAGACTTTGAATTTCTTCAAACATGAAAATGCCAAAAACATTCTGGTAGCTTCTAGTCTAGCAATTGAGGAAAATGTTTCTTTGAAATCAATACCTTAAAATTGAGCATAACCTTTACAAGCCAATCTTGATATTGTCTACATTACTTTCCCATCTTCATTCATCTTGTTCCTAAAAACCCACTTGGTGCCAATTACATTTTTATCTTTCGGCATTGGAACAAGTTCCCATGTTTCATTCTTCTCGATTTGATTTATCTCTACTTACATAGCATCCATCCAGTGCTCATGTTCGCACGCTTTAGTAAAATTATTAGGCTCTATTTTGGATAGCAAGGAGAAGTTTGCATATTTTGTTGCACTATCTAGTCTTCTTCTTGTTTGAACTCTCATATCTTTATCACCAAGAATTAGATTTTTCGAATGATTCTTTCACACAAATATAGATGGTTTCTTTGTCTATTGACATTCTATTTCTTTCTCTTCATTTTTTTCTCCTTCTTGTTTTTAATTCTTATTTGTATCATGGATCATATTCTTGAACATTTAATTGTTTTTTCATCTTCTGGTATGATCCATGTGGATATTGGTGGCCACCCACCTATTCCAACTGACTTCTCTTCTCCATTTTTATTTCAACACATTATTTTCTACTTCTTTGTAATTGTGGGTTACACACTTATAAGGGTTTCTAAATATCTACACATATTCCAAGTTGATACTGCTAGCCTCTCACCTAATCTAACTAGATTATTTTGTATTTTTTCATGTCAGCACATGTTGTTGTACTTCGAGGGCCATTTTGGATCCCTAAACAATGTTTTTTTTGGCTCACCACTATAAAACTATAGATGGAGTCAAATTTTAAAAACATAATGTGTATCTCTCTAAAATACCTTTCCAACAGGCTATCAGACACTAAAACAGAGGTCATATGGAAATATTACAACCCCGGGAAGTTGAGGTACCAACTTACCCATAGGCACCCACATGACTTTTGGCGTTTCACCTCCTAGGGTTAGGTTTTTGGATGTATAAGGTTTTTTAATTCATGATCAATATAAAATATGCCCTTAGATCCTCATTGTAATCATTCTACTTAGACAGATGTGCGTAGCAGCCAAATCTCTTCTCAGAGACAACTAACATCATTCAAGCAATTTCTTTAGTTATGAAGTTCTATAGTTTCATCCTATTTCGTTTACTCAATAGAAGATATTTTTCACTCGATATTTTTTTTATTCTTCATATCTCTATGTTTATTGTATTCAGTTTGTTCCACTCCTAAATTTGGATCAGTGGTATCTAAGCAATCTGGTCTTGATTTATTTTTCTTCGTGCATGTTCCCGATAAGATCTGGGTAAAATAAGTTGGGATTCGAAACAGTCGATTCGTTGCAATATTAGCCATGCCAAGCCCGACAAGAACCCATGGGAGAAGAAAATAAAGATGATGGAGAAGGATATCCCTTTAAAATGTCACTCAAGGAAGCCCTTGTGAGACAAAGGAATGAAATGATGGACAAGTTTGCGCAGATCCTTCGGCGGTTTCCCACAGGAGAATCATCTTCATCAAGAGGCCATGCAACCCACTTCAAGGTACATGTAAATTTTGATATTCCATTATTTGAAGGAATTATATATGTGAATGTTGTAGATAAATGGTTGAATATGATCGAAGGGTAGTTTTTAGTCCAAAATTTTTTCGATAGGGAAAGGATTACTTTTGCACTCCTTAAGGTCATCCCCCATGTTAAGGATTGGTGAGACACTTACTCTAAGTGAAGGTCCATAGAGGAATCTACAATATTTGTGGTTTCTCGACATGGGATTCCTTCAGGGATACCATTAAATAACAATACTACCCTATTAGAAGCTATGAGGACCAGTACACCAGATGGACCACCCTGTGTCAATAAAGGGACTAGATAGTACCATATATCACCAATATTTTCCATACCATGCACACCAAATTTGGTATCAAATAATCTGAGCGACATGTGGTGCTCAAATATCATGGTTGTTTTCATAGATACATTCAAACATAAATGGATTTTCTGGACATGACCTCATTGGGTATGTCTTATAGATACACTGTCAAGATCAAGAAGAAATTTAAGTAGAAGAGGTGAGAGTTTGGATCTGCAAAATCCTCATAGTCGAAGAAGGGAAAAGGCGGCCCCAAACCACACAAAAATGGATAGAGAAAATATGGTCACTCTCAAGACAACCAATCCAAGCTACAACACAAGAAGGGTAATGAGAGGATGAAGAAGGACACACTAAAATGGCGTGAGTACCATAAAATCCCTTGGCACAACACTAAAGAATGTCTCTCCAAGATTAAGGTTTTTGATTCAGAGGCCAATTCTTATTTCGAATAAAATCCCTAAGGAGGGAAGAAGAATATCGATGTTGACCCCAGTGCCACTATCGCTACCACCAATGTCTGGTCAAGAAAACTAGAAGAACTGGAGGAAGGGGAATGCCTCTTTCACTCATAGATGTGGGTAAAGGGGACTCTGCTTCTTTTCATTATCAATAGGGACAGTCAAAAGAACTTGATTTTAGCATAGGTCGTCAAGTAGCTAGAGCTTCCAATGACACTGCACCCGCAACCTTACACCATCAGCTCACTTTTCCAAGAAAGAGATCTCTATGTCAGCCAACAATGTCATCTGCCCTATGACATCAAGCATTTCAAAGTTGAGCTATTGTGTGATATTTCTACCCTTGAATTTTTTGATTTTCTTTTAGGATAACCATATTTATGGAAGCGTCATGCTTTGTATGATTCTAGAACCCACAGTGTTATTATTACTTTGGGTAGACAATTGTACAGGATACCAGAGGTAGCACGACCTACCCCTATTTATTTAATCTCTGCTAAGCAATTTAGTAAGTTCATTTCATAGACGAGTAAGTTCATCTTCTTTGTGATTCATGCTCACATTAAGCAGAAGGTCGCCACAACATCCATGGCCTCTACATAGAGCCTCTCTTTGTAGCAGAAGCAAGTGGGCGGCATCATGGAAGAATACAAAGACATCTTCTTCTCACCCACCAGGGTACTGACGCACTGCCAAGTCAAGAATCAAATTGACCTGACCCCTAGTGCACCTCTACATAATGGACCATTCTATCGTCAATCGTTGATGGAAAATGATGAAATCAGGCATGAGATCTAAGGCTTCTACACCCCTCCTCCTAATCCCTAGAATTATTGGGAATCCATATCAATGGATTACATGTCTGTCCTTCCATCCACCAAGCAAGGCAATGTCTGTGTATTTGTGGTTGTTGATCAGTTTTTTAAGATGGCCATCCTCACAGCCTACAAGAAGAATATCACAACTACAGTTATTGTTGAGCTCTTCTTCGAATGAGTGTGGGTCCATTTTTGGATACCACAGACCATCATCTCCGACCGGGACATCATGTTCCTCAACACATTTTGTTCGAGTCTCTAGTCACTGTTGGACACCAAGCTCACTAAATCCACTTCTTTCCAACCCCAAGTAAACGACCAAAGAGAGGTCGTAAATCATATGATTGTGCACATCCTACACATGTACAATTCTAAGCATCCACGTACATGGGATGAGAGTGTCCCTTATGTTTAGCATAGTTACAATAGGTCTCTCCCTAGCTCCACTGACCATAGCCCATTTCAGATGGGGCTGGGGTTCCATCCCTTGGGTCCCATTGATGTTGCACTACCTGTTGCCACCACACAAACTGAATCTTCCCATGTTCATTTTGAGACCGAAAAATATACCAGATTCATTAAGAAGATTCAACACATCCACCAACAGGTTCAGGATATTTTGTATAAATCCAATGTTAAGTAGAAACAACGCCATGATCAACATAAGGTACTAGACCAATTTCAGGTTGGATACAAAGTGTGGCTACATTTGCAGAAGGAGAATCTCACAGGGCCCCATTGGAAGCTCTTCCCACTTCGCTATGGGCCTTACACTATCACCAAGGCTATGTGTAGCAATTATTTTGATCTCAACACTCCACCCTTCCTTGGGCTGCACCCATTGTTCAATGTGGAGATCCTTCGACTATATTTTCCACCATTATTTGACACATCAGATATTGAAAAATAATTGACACCAACATAGCTGAACCCTGATTGCATGGAACAAGCATCCACTGATCAGATCGTGGACACACAAGTCAAGGGCACCCTCCAACAAAGGATCTAGCTTTATCGGGTTGTTAAGGCAGGGAAGCTCCTACACCAAGGAAAGTGGCTCACCCGAGGCCAAATCCAGCAGATGTTTCCTCACATAATGGGGGACCTCAATGAAATGGAGACCATTTCCTCCTAAGGGGGGAGGATTAATCTAGGTGGATATTGGTGGCCACCCACCTATTCCAACTGTCTCCTCTTGTCCATTTTTAGTTCATCATGTTCTTCTGTACTTCATTGTAATTATGGGTTCTACACTTCTGGGGATGTCTAAATCCCTACACATCTTCTAGGTGGATACTGGTGGCCTCTCACCTGATCCAACTGGATTATTTTGTATGTTTTCATTTGAACACATCTTGTTGTACTTCCACAGTCGTTTTGGATCCCTAAACAATGTTTTTTTGGCTCACCATAGTCCAATTGTAGACGAATTCAAAGTTTAACAACGTAATTTGTATTTCTCTTAAAGACCTTTCCAACAGGCTACCACGTTCCTAAAATGGAGGTTGTAAGTCAAAGTTACGATCCTGGGAAGTTGATGTACAAATTTACCCATAGGGGTCCACATGAATTTTGGTGTTTCACCTCGTAGGGTTAGGTTTTCAGATGTCTATGGTTTTGTAATTCATGACTAACATCAAAAAGGCATATGGAGCCTCATTGCAATCATTCTACTAAGACGGATGTGTGTAGCAGCCACATCTCTTCTCAGAAATAGCTACCACCATTCGAGCAAGTGTTTCAGTTCTACAGTTTTACAGTTTCAGCCTACTTAATTTATTCAATAGAAGATATTGTTCATTGGATATCTGTGGTGTTCTTCATATCTCTTTGTTCATTATATTAAGTCTGTTAATTAGTTTGTTCTTCTCCTAAATCCAGATCATGGTACCCTGCTTCATCAACTTTTACAATGACATTTTCTATGATTCCGCGTGATACTGTATTGTAACATCTGTAATATTTTCTTCTTGACGAATAACAAATAAATATACCTGCATCCACTTTGGAATCAAATTTTCTCAAATCCTCATCATCTCTTTTTATGTATCACCTACTTCCAAAAAAAATGAAGTATTTAATTGTTTTCTTCATACCTTTCCATAATTCATAAGGTATTTTTACTGTTGACTCTGATTTTCCCTCTATTTAGAATGAAAATGGCAGTGTTGACTGCTTCTCTCCAAAACTTGTATGATAGGTTGGCTTCACTCAAGATTGTTCTTACCATATCTTGTATAGTTCGATTTTTACTTTCTACGAATCCATTCTCCTGCGGTGGTCATGCAAATGAGAAATTTTCTCTTGTCACTTGTCATGTGGCTTGAGAATCCACTATCAACGTACCATTCATTTCCTTTGTTTTGAGCATGAAGGGTAGTTTACACAAACATAGATTCCTCCTTCTTTTGCATATCTTGTTCATGCTTCCTTTTCCAAACTCCTATGATTTATTTATTTTGTTTGATAAGGGTATCCACATCGTTGTTTTTAGTATTATCTCATTGTTCTACGAAATGTTTTTTTTTATCGGAATCCGATGACATAAATCTGCATGAAATCACTATTTTTTTTATGTTTAAAATCCATTTCTGAATGAAAAAATGGAATCAGCATGCTGAAAAATACATGGGGAATTCGGATTATCCAGAAATAATCACTCGAATTTGCATATATAATAATTTCTTGCCGTATTTCAAGCAAATGTCCTCTGAAAAAATCACTGGAGAAGAGTCATTTTGTAGAATGTTTCGACTACAACCTTGTTTTGTCTAGGAGTTTCCACATGGTTATTTCTAAAAAAATGTTCTTTATATCCATTTTTTTTGCATTTATAGCATACAACATTGTAATCAAATAAAGGAGAAAATGAATTATAGTTTATGTTTGGGAATCCATAAGCATTCATTTCTTTGTTCCATACATGATTATTTCTTGTATGTGATCTATAATATATTCTTGATGACCAAAATTATTATAGAAAAAACAATAGCCAAAGAAAGAATATTGCTACCAGTTCATGTGAGGCTTCCTTGGTAGAGATTGAAGGTAAAATCCTTGACACTCGAATTTCTATTTTAATTGACCTTGGAGCTACGTTAAGTTATATTACTCCCGATGTAGTAGAGTCGAATAAACTTAAGAAACAAAAGAATGAAAAACCTTGGTTTGTACAACTAGCAACAGGGACTAAAAGAAAAGTAGTTAACTTTATTTCTAATCTTGAGTTCGGTTTAGATGGTCAAAAGATAAGGACCAATCTGAACATCCTACCACTAGGGTCTTATGATATGATTATTGGGATGGATTGGTTGGAACAACACAAAGTAGTACTAGATTGTTATACAAAGATACTTAGCTATAAAGATAATTTTGGCACTGTTAGAACAACCCAAGGCATACCAAAACCTGTGTTAGTCAGACAAGTTTCAGCGATGCAATTCAAGAAATGTATTAGAAAGCGATGTCAAGTTTACGCCATCCATGTAACGAATCTATTGGAAAAAGAAGATAAGCCCAAGTTAGAAGACTTTGTTGTCCTACGTGAATTCATAGACATGTTTGTTGTTGAGATACCAGAATTGCCTCCTAGGAGAGAAATAGATTTCTCCATAGACTTACTACCCGGATAAGCCCCTATCTCAAAAGAACCCTACCGAATGAGTCTACCAGAACTGACATAATTAAAAATACAATTATAGTAATTGTTGGATAAAGAGTATATCAGACCAAGTGTCTCGCCATGGGGAGCACCAGTCCTCTTTGTGAAAAAGAAAGACGGTACTCTAAGACTATGTATCGATTATAGACAATTGAACAAAGTAACCATTAAGAACAAATACCCCTTACCCAGGATAAATGATCTGTTCGATCAAGTTGGGGGGGCCAAGATCTTCTCAAAATTGGATTTATGATCCGGTTATCATCAAGTTAGGATAAAGGATTAGGACATAAGCAAAACAAGTTTTCGAACAAGATATGGACACTATGAGTTTGTAGTTATACCTTTCAGACTCATTAATGCACCAACCACGTTTATGTGCTTGATGAACAACATTTTAGCAAGTACTTAGACAAGTTTGTGGTTGTATTTATCGACAATATTCTGGTCTATTCTAAAACGGAGGAGGAACATGATGAACACTTACGAATAGTTCTGCAAACACTAAGAAAACACAAACTATATGCAAAATTCGACAAGTGTGATTTCTATCAAAAAGAAATACAATATTTAGGACATGTCATTTCCTCAGAAGGTATTTCCGTGGACCCGGAAAAGATAAAATCCATTATGGAATGGCCAACCCCTAAGGATGTGGCAGATATCCAGTCATTCATGGGAATCACCGGATATTATCGCAGATTTATAGAAGGGTTCTCCAAGATAGCCTACCCTATCACGTCATTACCAAAGAAAGGGACCAAGTTTATTTGGTTGCAAAAGTGTCAAGATAGTTTTAACAAGCTAAAAGAATTATTGACATCAGCGCCCATCTTGAAGGTAGCAGACCCAGATAAAAACTTCACAGTATGCGTTGATGCAAGTAAAGAGGGGCTAGGCAGTGTTCTAACTCAGGAAGGGCACGTGATTTGTTATGAATCCCGAAAATTAAAGGAACACGAGCGAAATTATGTCACTAATGACTTAGAATTGGCAGCAGTAATACATGCCTTAAAAATGTGGCGACACTATATCATTGGCAGAAAATTCTTACTATTGAAAAATAATAGTGGAGTGAAATATCTGTTTAACCAACCAGACCTTAATGTGAGACAAGCAAGGTGGCTAGCCTTCTTGAGAAAATTTGACTTCGAAGTCAGACATATCAAGGGTAAGGAAAATAAAGTAGCAGATGCTTTAAGCCGCAGAATCCATGGGTTATTTGAGATAAATATCAGCAAAGCAGAAATTGATCTGGAACAAAGAATAAGGACGGCAGGTGTTAATGACAAAAATTACACTAAGATGATGGCAGAATTGCAAAATAGTGCCACAAACTTAGATGAACCGGATATAAGTATCGAAAAAGAGGGACTATTAAGATTTAAAAATAGACTTTACGTACCAGATTCAGCAGAGCTAAAATTAACTATTTTAGACGAAGTGCATAAGAAACCATACTTGGCCATCCAGGTTACCAGAAAACAATAACAACACTCAGAAAACTATTTTACTAGCCTAATATAAAGGGAGAAATGGCAGAGTACTTGGCTAGGTTCCAAGATTGCCAGCAGGTTAAGGATGAACACTAGCATCCAGCCGGCCTATTACAGCCATTACCAGTACCAGAATAGAAATGGGAGACCATCTCACTGGACTTTATCACAGGTTTGCCTAAAACTCAGATTATAATGATTCTATCATGGTTGTAATCGATAAACTCAGTAAGTCTGCACACTTTATTCCTATAAAGTCTACTTTTAAAGCTATTAACATTGCTGAAATATTCACGAAAGAAATTTTTAGACTGCATGGTATTCCTAAAATGGTGATTTCAGATAGAGACGTAAAATTCACATCCGCTTTTTGGAAGGAATTGTTTGCAGGGCTAAATACTAATTTGAATTTCAGCACAAGTTATCATCCACAAACATATGGGCAGACCGAAAGGAAAAACCAAATCATAGAAGATATGCTCCACATGTATGTAAGAAAAAAACCGAACAAGTGGGAAAACTACCTACACTTGGTGGGATTTGCATATAACAATGGGTACCAAACTTCGGCTAAGTTGAGCCCTTTAAAAATACTGTACGACAGAAAGTGTACAACTCTGATTAGCTGGGATAACTTGGCTAACAGACTCATGGTTGGACTAGAGATGCTCCAAGAAATGGAGAACATGGTAAAGAAAGTACAACAGAACTTGAAAGAAGCACAGGATAGACAGAAGAGCTATGCGGATCAGAAAAGAAGACAGTTGGAATTTCAAGTGGGAGACCATGTTTATTTGAAGGTCAAAGCCCGAAAAATCTCACTGAAGTTGGGGAACTGTGCCAAGTTGGCACCCAGGTTTTGTGTGCCCTTCGAGATACTAACTCGAATTGGACCCGTAGCATATCAACTTGCACTTCCAGTTAATCTAATAATTCATAATTTATTTCATGTTTCTTTGTTAAAAAAGTATATTCATGACCCTAATCATATGATTGATTGGAACTTGGTGCAGGTGGAACCCGAGGACGAGTTCCAGGTGGAACCCCTACGCATTCTGGACCGGAGAGAAGTGACACTTCGGAACAAAGCCATCGCTCAGGTAAAGGTGCAATGGAAGCACTTTAGTCCTGAGGAGGCCACGTGGGAATTGGAGGGAGATTTGCAGAAATCTCATCCAATCCTGTTCCAGGAAAGGAATGAACACCGAGGAAAGTGTTTTACTGAAGGGGGAAAGGATGTGGAATCCCCCCAAAATAAATATTTTTATGTGCTGGCAATTTATTTCCATTTTTGGCAAATTCGAATCTGAATTTTTTTTCCATTTATGGAAATTACGAATTTCGAATTTAATAATTGTATTTAATTATTGTGATTGTTGGGTAGAGATCTGTTTGGACCCAACTAACTATTTGACTATGACACTTGTATCACACCAAAATAATTATATTAATTGCAGGAGGACAAATGGAACAACCATGTTAAAATCAGCTAACCATGACTCCATGAGTGGGGAACAAGTTGGAATTGCCCCTGGGCTGATGATTACAAGTGTAAAATCAGAGATTTGGCCACTCGCAGCCCCTGAAAATCAGAGATTAAGAAAAGCTGCAAAATCCCCAAAGGAGGGAAAATACCTTTGCAAAAATGGATAAATAGCATATGCGAGGAGGCAGGATGCTGCCAAGTATGCTGGGAAGCGATTCCTGAGCTCTCTTGCTATTATGAACACTGTGGATTGAGTGTGAGGCAAGAGGATCCCGTTGAAACATAATCGCCTTACTGTTATGAGCGTTGTTGAGTAAGTGTGAGGCAAGAAGATAACTGTTGGAATTGAAGGACATAGCTGAGGAGGATTTTCCAAGTTTTCCCTCATGGATTCATGGTCAAGCTAGGGGGTGAATCAGGCAAGTGATTTTGGCTGCCCTATTCTACAGTTGGGAGGAACGTGGTTGTTCCCTTTGTCTTCCCATGGATTGGAATTCAGATATGTTAAATCTTCTCCTTCTCTGTTCAGAATGATTTTATATCTGATGCAATATATTTGTTAAATCAGAACTGGAATGATTTCCATTTTCTGTCTGAATGATTTTATATCCGATGAAAAGGTCTGTGATTAATCGAAACTAAAATATTTCCATTCTCTAGTGAATGATTCAATCACAGATGTAATGCATATTCTAATTATGATAGATAATAATGTATAGGAAAAGTTAGTTCGAATGCATGAAGCCTAAAGGATGACAGAGAACATATGGTAAATCTAACCTCTAGTGATCCCTTTCTGAACGAACGATAGAAATTGGCCTTTTTATTCATTATGATAGCTGAAAGGATCATGCATGGTTTAACTCTGGAAGAAATCCCCTCTAAATTAAATTCCTTGTTACTTTATTTCTGTTTGTGTTTTTCTGAGTAAAATCAATGCTGAAGATTGGTATATTTGGGAGTGGAGGTGATGTTGTAAGTTCCGAAAATCTAACTGTATGAATATTGTCGGGAACAAAATTACTAAGTTAGTAAACCCCAAAACCCGAATTTGTAGGACCCACACACTTACCTTTTCGTAACTTCGTGATTCGGCGTTTGGTGATGTGTGATGTTTTGCATCAGGAGTTAGTAAACCCTGAAACCTGAATTTGTAGGACCCACACCCTTACCTTTTCGTAACTTTGGGATTCGGCGTTTGGTGATGTGTGATGTTTTGCATCGAGAGTTAGTAAACCCTAAAACCTGAATTTGTAGGGCCCACGCCCTTACCTTTTCATAACTTCATGATTCGGCGTTTGGTGATGTGTGATGTTTTGCATCGGGAGTTAGTAAACCCCGAAACCCAAATTTGTAGGGCCCACACCCTTACCTCTTTCGCATTTTAGGAAGTTTGGATATGTTTATGTTTGAGTACCAGAACTCGCGAAGTCCCGAACCCCAAAACCCCAAAATACGGGACCCACTCTCCTGTTTTTCCTTTTCGAAGGATTGTTCATGTTGATGTTTGGACATCGGAACTCGCGAAGTTCCGAACTCCAAAATCCTGATGTGTTGGTCATACCTCCTTCCGCCTTTCCCTTTTTTGAAAGTTATGGTTTGTTGTTGGTTGGTATTTGAAAATACCGAAACCCCGATCCCCGAAATCCCGAAATGTTAGTCCACGTAATTTTAGGAACTCTTGGTGTTTGAAGTTTTGGCTTTTGCAGTCGCGGGATTTCAAAATCTGAAGTGCTGGTCACTTTTCGCGATTTTGGGAGTTGTCGTGTGTTGATATTAGTTGTTGAATTTGAGAAATATCGAACCCCAAAACCCCGACGTGCTATCTTTTCACGATTCGGGAGTTCTTGGGTGTTGCTTTTTTTTTTTTTTTTAGCTTTTGAATAAAAACGTGGGGTCCGGATGGGATGGTCCTCTGGTGGGCCCCTCCTCCAACGTGGCAACTCTGAGATGGCAGAAATCTGAAGAACGAGATCAACGGCTCCTGTTGTTTCTCATCCAATGGTTATTACCCTCCTAAGCTTGTGAACGATCAGCCGTAACATCCGTGTAGAACTTTAAGATCCGACGGTTCACAATATTTTAGTACCTTCCGATGAATTTTCCACCGTCTGTTCCCTTAAAGGCTTCTAATCGTTACCCTCCTAATTTTTGATGGTTCATCCTTAACTTCCACACAGATCTATAGGATCTAACAGTCCACTGGATTTCAGTCCTTTTCCTGAAAATTTATCACCGTTCATTCTTCTAAAGATTTTGGCGAGGAGGATTTGGCATTTTTTTCCACTGGAGCTTGACCCCTGTGAGACAATTTCGCTCTCTGCCTCACTCTGAACACTTCAGGGTGATATCCTTTTCTCTCTCTAAACAACGGAGGCTCCTTCGAGCTAAGTTCGTTTCGCTCTCTTACTTTGAGTATGCTGGAAGGGTGCAACGAATAAGGGAAGGAACACAAACATGGAGGGAATTTTTACTCACAGAAGCTTTCTGTTCGAAGTAGATTAGGTGGGTGTAATAATATTCTTATGGTAAGAATTGAAATCTTTCTTGTTTTTTTTACAATCTAAGCTTAAAAGAAATCGATTTATGCCATGGGAATAATTTTTTTGAGGTACATTACACATATCCCTTTAAAATGTCACTCAAGGAATCCCTTGCACAACAAAGGAACGAAATGATGGACAACTTTGAGTAGATCCTTCGATGCTTTCCCACAAGAGAATCATCTTCATCAAGAGGCCATGCAACCACCTTCAAGGTACATGTAAATTTTTATATTCCATTATTTGAAGGACTTATATATGTGAATGTTGTAGATAAATGGTTGAATCTGCTTGAAGAATATTTTTTAGTCGAAATTTTTTTCGATAGGGAAAAGATTACTTTTTCACTCCTCAAGGCTGTAACATCCCTCTCTGGTGCACTGAGAAAGATTATTATTTGAGGACACTTGCTCGCAAGTGATCTGGACTTTTCTGATGTTAAAACATTTATACTTGATTATGATGTGTTATGATAGACGACATGATGTTTTACTATTTGATGTAGACAGGTGCTATTGACTCAGT